>WNWK01003693.1:0-159277 GCA_009830355.1 Cherax destructor
CTCCTCTACCTGGCCTGACCTGACACACCTGATCTACCAGTATTCTATGATTCACTGTCTGCTCGCCCTTTTCTACTAGAAATTACCAATTGCTATTTGTTACTGAGTACTTGATATCCTATTCCTTATCTTACTATGAGAGTTGACCGTTCACAAACAGCTTAGCGGTTAGGTAATTGGATCTTACTCCCGACACCCCGAAAACCACGCATAGGTGAATACTTGCGATGCGATGCAGCTTGGCCAGCGTGTAGTATCCTGTAGATTGTCAACTCAATGTGATGTTCTGGCGTATATCCACTTTCGTTTCTTGTCGATATATAATATAACCTATTCACTGTATTTCTTTCACTTGTCACATATTTATTTCACTTTATTATCTAGGGTGACACACGTGGCAACGTCGCCTGGAGCACACTAGGCCCACTGACCCCGCCACCAAATATTTATTTCTAGTTCACTTATAAAATTATGGCTCTTCCCACACTTATGTGGCTCAGGGCAACTCGTAAATCACTTCAAGGGTTGTTCACTACCCTGACACACTTGATAACCCCTGTAGTACCCTTGTGTAGCCCTCAAAAACACTTATATTCACGGAGCCCTACAAGATGCGACTGACTGGCACGGCGTCCCTACTGTGTGTGTGTGTGTGTGTGTGTGTGTGTGTGTGTGTGTGTGTGTGTGTGTCGTGCCGATTAGGTCAAACTTGCGATTTTGGCTTAAATAGCAACGCTCTTCTTGCCATACAAGACAAGTGAAAATTTGTGTATGCAATAATTTCGCCAAAATCATTCTGAACATAACGAAAAAAATATATTTCATTGTGTTTGTTTATTATTAAATTAATGTTAACGTATCTAAAATATATTTAGTTGGGTTAGCCTAAATTAAATTGCGCTTGTTGTAATAAGGTTAGGTAGGTTTTCAAAGTTTCTCTTGGTACAAAATTATAAATTCTTACATTAACATAAATGAAAAAAAATATCTTTAAACGCATAAGAGAAAATTTTAGAAAGGACTTAATTTTAGATGAGTTCTTGCTAATTGACCAGTTTTACCTAATCGGCACGACATATATATATATAATTTAATAATCACAGAATATATACACTGAGAGGTTTATTTTACTCAGCGAATATATCCTGAGAGTATACTTTAATCCTTCTATTAGATATTAAAGAAATCTTGTCTGGTAATGAAAATCTTACGTGCGTCTTAATGACTTTAGTGTATTCGATAGGTATTAAACCCCATCAAGCAAAAAAAAAAAAAAAAGCAGCCAACAATAATACTAATTTATTTCCCTCTCCTTGTCAATTAGGTGGAGTACAATTTTATAAGCTCAAATACATTACTACATCGTGAGTTCCTAACACGTAAGAAAATAAGATTTTCCTCATATTCCTGTCATTTATTAGCCCTAAAGCACTCTAGAATTAGCTTTAGTTAAGCACACATTAGTCTGACTCACGAAATTTGTCTCTTAGTATCCACCGGAGTTTTAATAACTTCATTATCATTCATTATATATATATATATATATATATATATATATATATATATATATATATATGTCGTGCCGATTAGGTAAAACTGGTCAATTAGCAAGAACTCATCTAAAATTCAGTCCTTTCTAAAATTTTCTCTTATACGTTTAAAGATATATTTTTTTCATTAATGTTAATGTAAAAATTTATGATTTTGTACCAAGAGAAACTTTGAAAACCTACCTAACCTTATTACAATAAGCGCAATTTAATTTAGCCTAACCCAACTAAATATATTTTAGATACTTTAACATTAATTTAATAAAAACCAAACGCAATGAAATATTTTTTTTTCGTTATGTTCAGAATGATTTTGGCGAAATTATTGCATACACAAATTTTCACTTGTCTTATATGGCAAGGTGAGCGTTGCTATTTAAGCCAAAATCGCAAGTTTTACCTAATCGGCACGACATATATATATATATGTCGTGCCGATTAGGTAAAACTGGTCAATTAGCAAGAACTCATTTAAAATTAAGTCCTTTCTAAAATTTTCTCATATACGTTTAAAGATATATTTTTTTCAATAAGTGTCAGGGGCCCAAGATTGTTCAACTGCCTCCCAGCATACATCAGGGGGATTACCAAAAAAACCCTGGCTGTCTTCAAGCAGGCACTGGACAGGCACCTAAAGTCGGTACCTGACCAGCCAGGCTGTGGTTCGTACGTTGGACTGCGTGCGGCCACCAGTAACAGCCTGGTTGATCAGGCTCTGGTCCAACATGAGGCCTGGTCACAGACCGGGTCGCGGGGGCGTTGACTCCTGGAATTCTCTCCAGGTAAACTCCAGGTTAATGTAAAAAAATTTAATTTTGTACCAAAAGAAACTTAGAAAACCTACCTAACCTTATTATAACAAGCGCAATTTAATTTAGCCTAACCCAACTAAATATATTTTAGATACGTTTACAAAAATTTAATAATAAACAAACACAATGAAATATATTTTTATCGTTAGGTTCAGAATGATCTTTGCGAAATTATTGCATACACAAATTTTCGCTTGTCTTAAATGGCAAGAAGAGCGTTGCTATTTAAGCCAAAATCGCAAGTTTTACCTAATCGGCACGACATATATATATATATATATATATATATATATATATATATATATATATATATATATATATATATATATATACATATGTATATATATATATATATATATATATATATATATATATATATATATATATATAAAGAAAACTTTGAAAACCTACCTAACCTTATTACAACAAGCGCAATTTAATTTAGCCTAACCCAACTAAATATATTTTAGATACGTTAACATTAATTTAATAATAAACAAACACAATGAAATATATTTTTTCGTTATGTTCAGAATGATTTTGGCGAAATTATTGCATACACAAATTTTCACTTGTCTTATATGGCAAGGTGAGCGTTGCTATTTAAGCCAAAATCACAAGTTTTACCTAATCGGCACGACATATATATATATATATATATATATATATATATATATATATATATATATATATATATATATATATATATTTTCGATGACAAGAAAATGCAGAAACATTAAATTTTATTATTATTATACTATCCTTGATGGTGTATTAATAAACATGACTTGCCCAACAAATTATAAAACTAAGTCCCGGTCCACTGAGGTCTGACAGTTAAGTGTTGCCAGATGACAGAAACCAAACTGTCGAACTGAATGTGAAACTCCTTATTCGCGCTCTCTCTTGCGCAAAAATCTCGAAATCTCTCAGAAAAACGAACGTAAGATGGAACCTCCACTACGTTTGGTGGTGAACGACCCGCACCCACTCAAATGAACGCACAGATAAATCCTCGCAGGAAATTTAAAACCGAAAGGAATCGGAGTAATGCGTATTTTCCCCTGCAATTTAGGTGCTTTTCTGCAACGTTGCAGAGAGACTAGGAAAAAACTGGTTGAGAGAGTAGGGTTGTTGCCTCGCGTTTAGTGAACGGAGGATCGAACCTTCAGCACTCCCTGCTGTAAGAAACAAACAAAAGGTTCATCGCTTCCTAGTTATATAAAGTAGAATATGAGAGCCTCAATGGAAAAGGCAAAATATTCAGTACTCTTATTACATTTTCGTGTCAAGTGTTTTTACAGTGTGGATCTGAGTGTGACATGTGTGTGTGTGTGTGTGTGTGTGTGTGTGTGTGTGTGTGTGTATGTTTGTGCCATGTATGTTTGTGCCATTCACCAGTACTTGTTCAACTTCTGTGTTTTTCTCTATGTACTTTTCAAAATATTTTTTATCACGTCAGGTAAAATTAATTATTTTCAAAACTCTTGATTTGATATTACGTAGTGAACAACCTTTGAAAAAATAATAACAGAGGTGATACATTATCCTCACTCAGATTACAGGTATACAAAATATTCGAGTTTCCCAGTGGGCAACTTTTCATGTAAACTCAAAAAGGCACACTGACATCAGCCTGACTGCTTTCCCACTAGCATGTACACACTGTTGTTCACCCACTGTGCGTCCAAGTCACATCACACACAAACACACCCACTGCTATACAAACAAGGCGAGAGACTCGATCAAGTATTCACCTCTGATGCATCCGCCACCCAGCGACACATTCTGAATACACAGATAAGAATCTTCCCGAGCAATCACACACATTATAACTCGTTAGAGGAGGAAAAATCGTACGAAAGATCTCGCCAGAGAAGGCACAGTCGCTCCCAATATCTCGACACAACAGTCACCATCCCGCCTTACATCCCACCAGAGCAGGCACATTCCCTCCTGATATCTCGGCAGAGGAGGCTCACCCGCACTCAATATCTTGCCAGAGTGGGTGCAGAGGAGGCTCACCCGCACTCAATATCTTGCCAGAGTGGGTGCAGAGGAGGCTCACCCGCACTCAATATTTTGCCAGAGTGGGTACAGTTTCAACTTACATCTCACCAGAGGAGGAACAAGCGCACCCTTTCTCTCACCAGAGGCATAATCGCACCTCATATATCTCCAGATAAGGCACAATGGCAGCCTATATCTTACAGCTGTTACAAGTGATAACTCTCACTGAGCAGTGCGACACAGTAAGCGAATGCAGGCTCCATATAAGGATAATATATTGCTTAATTGACTGATTTTATCGGCGACAACCCTGGGCTTATTTGGGAGGTTCTTACCGGTCGAAATATTCCAAGGGCAGTGCAAGACGCCTGTGATCCCCATGTCTGTTTTTTTTTTTTTTGGGGGGGGCGTTAAAGCGATTGCAGCTGGTTTTACCCGTAAAAATGTCAAGGAACGATTAAGAACAATTGAAGGTTTTGTTGACTGTTACTGTTTCCTTCCTGCAGCTAAGCACTAATCACAATCTGTGATTAGTGCTCAGCTGCAGCTGAGTAGAAAGTATGGAAAGGATCCACCAAGTGGATATTTATTTCTTGTGTGGCATCGAAAATGGATGTGTAATAGATTCATCGGCAAGGAAAGAAAAGCCGACGACGGTCTGCTACGACTGCAGCAACGAGTGTTTTTTTTTTCAAGGCGCCTTCTGCAGTGATGGAAAGGTCCCACTTCCCCCTCTCTGGTCAGGAAGTTCGGGAGTTCCATCTTCGAAGGAGAGAGGATGGAGTTTCAGTCTTTAGAAGAAGGTTCTAACCACCTTCGTTTCAAACAGCTGTATAATACAGGATGACCGGCACGTCGTGCTAGTCGTGAACTTTATCTACTTCAGCCAACATCGTAGAATTTTTTTAGAAAACGCTGCGTACTTCGTCCTAACAAATTACAAATATTACAACACGTAACAGAGGACGACAAAGTTAAAACAAGGCAAAGTTAAACGAGAGAGTTATTATATGCTACACAATGTATGAATCGAAACAGAATAAAACTATTTTTTTGTTTAGCTTTTAAGAGAACACATATTGAAATTCAAAATCTCGCTAATTAAACAGTCGAAATTATTTATCTATACCTCTTAATTTTTATCCTTTCATAATATATATATATATATACCTGGGGAAAAAATTGTAATCACCTTGATGTAGTAATTGTTGATAAATAATACAAATGCATGAGGATCTTATCAATAATAAATACAATTATGCTTTGATCGTATTACCTTTTAGTAAGGAAAGGTTAGAGTGCACGATGCGTTCCACAACTGCTTCCTTTCCACTGATAGTAACATCTTATTAAGTTCCGATCACAGTGTTACGCAATCAAACCAACATAATACAGCCAAGCCAATATAAATATTACCTAACCTAACCCAGACCTGTGCGTACCTCTCACAAAGTTGGCTTGACACCAGCTCCCGGCGTCGGGCTCTTGAGAGAACCCTAAGATCTCACGACTCGTATCTTGAGGGCCAAGTGGAGATGTTTGTGTCTGGGCCACAACGGAGATGTTTGTGTCTGGGCCACAACGGAGACGCCAGGACCTCAATATTTATTTTACTTTCAAACGTAAGAATACAAAATAAGGTTCACGTTAGAAATTAGGGATGACTGAAGAGTATTGTCATAGTCTACGGCATAGGAATTATCAGGTACTGAAGCCTAGCTAGTTTACGGTATAGTTTATTGCATTGAAACCGTCTAGCGAATTTATGGTGCAGAAAGTATCAAGCAAGATCACAGTACCTGAATAATAGTTTCTTTACTGTTTAGAAATAATCTACCGACTTTACAGGAAAAGTTATCACCGTTCTCCAGTCACTTTAGATTAGGTTAACGTTAGACTTACGTCTCACGTCAGTGTCCTCTGGTCACTGCCATTGCGGTGCAAGATAACCTTCTTCTTCTTCTTCTTCTTCTTCAACAAATAATCAGTAAATCTAATTTTAAAAAGACATAAAAGAAAATCATATAAATATGTACTCAACGAAAATGTATTTCATCTCAATTTTGTAGGACATAAAATGCAAAAATGAAGATACAGATCAATAGTAAATCAAATTTTAAAAACGAGGTCAATCCAAAATTATGATAAAAACGTGAAGGAAATAAAAGATAGGGAAGAGACTGACGGATGAATAAAGACATATAAAGATTTAAGATATATATAATATGAAAGTCAAGAAAGGGAGGGAGGGAGGGAGACAGAGAGAGAGAGAGAGAGAGAGAGAGAGAGAGAGAGAGAGAGAGAGACAGACAGACAGACAGACAGACAGACAGACAGACAGACAGACAGACAGACAGACAGACAGACAGACAGACAGACAGACAGACAGACAGACACACACAGAGAGAGAGACAGACAGAGATAGAGACAGACAGACAGACAGAGAATGATGACTGCAAAGGCAAGAATTATGTTAGTTTGTTGTAACAACACTATTGTCTTTGTTTCTTAAACACAGCCTCATGCAAACTTCAAGTGTACCTGAAGATGGCTTCAGGGTCCACTGAGGGGTGGTCCCTGACCAGGCATTCCTGAACAGCGAAGCTGTTGGTTCTCGTTGCACGCATGAATTGTAATATAATTCTGCTCCACAGATAATAATGCAAAGCACACAAAGGCAAAATATTACTTTATGCAAATTAGTACAAGAAATACGTAAATCAGATAATCCTTTCTTGCTAGGGACGAGGAGCGAGCGGCCATCTTAAGCACTGTAAACATCAACTCAATTCTTCTGAAGATTGTTGCGCAAACTGCTCTGTTTATCTTGGCTATAAATTATATTTTGTGGCTATTCTATTTTTTCCCTTCAACTGCGCATGTTGTCTATCATGTGTTGTCTTGTGGGAACGGGGAGTAATGATTTCTTGGATCAAGAGCCCTCCACCAACAACATGGCACCCCTTCATCAAGTGCTAAGAGGCGAGAGCCATGAGCTGGGGATCAACACCTAATAGAAATACAAATTTGGGAGATGACTAACGACACTGTTGTATGATGACTCACTACTCCGATCTTGCAGTACACAGGCTGTACCTTGGGGCCCCATCCACAGGCTGTACCTTGGGGCCCCATCCACAGGCTGTACCTTGGGGCCCCATCCTCGTCCTCGAAGGAACGGTCTTTATGGTCGAACGGGCGGTCTCTGTCTTCGAAGGACTCGTCCTCATCCTCAAAGGACTCGTCCTCCTTGAAGAATCCATTCTCCTCATCCTCCTCCTTGGGAGAGAAGAGGAATACCTCCTGAGGGAAAGCGTCTCCTTCCTGAGGAAGAACGCCTTTCGTCTGTGGAGAAAGTCGTTCTTGATCGCCTCCGAGACCTTCCTTAGCAGAAGTGGTAGCTAGGCTTGAGCCTTCGGTTTTTCTATTCCACGACTTATGCACCTAAGAGAATAAACCAGAGTCCTAAATCTGGAAAAGGAGCGCATAGTCCTTCTCAGTAGATAGCCTCGGAGAGGACTCTCATGTTCTCTGATGTCTCTTGCAAGTACTCCAAGAAACCATGTACTCTCCGCATTTTCCTCACTACACAGTGATTCCTGAAAAAAACTCTGAATGACATGAAAAGTTTATTTCGTTTTAAGAAATGTTCTTCATTGTGATTTTCATAAGTTTTTTGTATTTAATGTGAGGATGGTAAGTGTAGCCTCAGGTAGGGCAGGTCTGTGAGAGATGAGGTTACCCATAGATCTGACCAGAGGAAAAAGGTGGGTGGTACATTAATTCATCTATGGATACAAAGAACCTTATGCATAGTGGCAAAAGGGGGGAATGTACCAGAGTATAGTGATACCAACATTCTTTTTTATGGGCGTAAAGCATGAGTTTTAAACGTTGTACCCAGGCCGAGGCTGCAGGCAGTGGAGTTGTCGTATCCGAGAATTCGTAGTTTGGAGATCAGAAGGTGCGAGGTTACTAAAAGTATTATCCAGTAAACTATGGAGAGGTGGTTTGGACATTTAGAGAGGCTTGAGCAAAATACGAGGGCTTGGAATGGTTGGGTAGGGGTCGCCCTTGGGAAGGTTGGCGGGAGGGAGTAATGGTTTTGCATGCGAGGCGCTTGTACATCCAACAGGTATGTGTTAGATATGAATGAGTGGAGGAAAGTGCTTTTTTATGACTTGACAGGCTGATGGAATGTGAGCAAGGTAATAACATTTATGAAGGGATTTAGGGAACCCTGTTAGTCGGCCTTGAGTCATGGAGGTGGGAAGCACAGTGCCTGTACTCTGAATTAGGAGCGGGTATATTACAGATTGTAGGGACACCTGAGCTGTTAATGTTGGCGCTTCTCTGGCAAGACATTGCTAGGGTGATAGGGAAAGTGTTTTTCTTTTTCGAATCAGCCTACCTGCGTTAGAGACGACCTATGTGTTAAAAAAATATAGGAAGCGCTAAACCCGTTTAAGCTTTCAACGAAAGGACTGGTAGAGGCTCATTTCTCCGCCCCTGGCTGCCCTATACTACCCGACAACCTCTTATACGGAATAACTCTGTTTGAAAGTAAAAGAAAATTATGTAAAGATGGAAAGAGTGAGAGAGAGTGTGTGTGTGTGTGTGTGTGTGTGTGTGTGTGTGTGTGTGTGTGTGTGTGTGTGTGTGTGTGTGTGTGTGTGTGTGTGTGTGTGTGTGTGTGTGTGTGTGCGCGCGTGTGTGTGTGTGTGTGTGCGTGTGTGTGCTCGCGCGCGCGCTCGAGAGATCGACCTATAATATATGTGCAGTTTTGAAAGTTTTCTGGTGTTCCTCACTCACTGCGTTAACAGACGTATCACGGCTTTTTTTTTTTCCTCTTACTGAATATTATTTAAAAAAGGTTATGGTACCCTAACCTAATCTAACCTCCATAACCTTAAATAAGGAGAACAGCAATTGTAACTTTACTAAAAGCAGTTTAGGTGAAGCTGGTAATCTCAAAGGAAAATGTACGTAGCAAAATAGGAAGAAGTTGGCCACGGCACTGACCCAAGAGAAAGTACTTTCCTTAAATTGACGTGACTGGCCACACAGGAGTTCTTGGATATTTGCCAACAAGAGAACAAAAACTCAAGAGCCTCGTGTGTTTTAATAATTTACATTGATGTACACTTTTAATAATTGGAAATCATATTTTATTACTCTTTAGATGGGATATTGAAGTGAGCAAAAAAAAAAAAAATATTACTTCAAGAGATTGAATATCCGTCGCTGCCAAGGAAGGTGTGATGATCTCGTAGCTACTGAAGCTACAGTAGAATGCATGGCTATGTCCTCATCTCCCTACTGAAGTCCCCTAGCTCAGGCTATGACATATTTCTTTACCTCACGTACGACAACCCATCCTATGTGATGGAACAGGACAAGGGAAAGCAACGCCACCTTTTCGTTCCCTTTTTACTTCGTAAAGCGTTTAATAAAAGGTTTGTTTAATTAAAAAAAATAATAATGGCTAGTCTCCAAGGCTGACGAAGTAGCCGCTTCGATGGCTCTCGACCCCACGAGCTGGGGATGATCATGGCTCGCGAGTGACCACACTTGACCCACCAGGGTTGTAAACTAACAGAACGTGACCTCCGCAAAACTGCTGCCGTTGCTGGAATCAGTTTCACGATCTGATAATCAGAGGACCATTTCATTAAAGGTGGGGGAGAGCAGAGTGTAGGATGGACTCCTGCACGCTCTCCCTCGCCGGTAAATATTGTAGCAAATTGGATTTTTGTGTTCAGAGTGAGCAAGCACGCAAGCGCAAACACACACACACACACTACATACATACACACACACACACACACACACACACACACACACGAAAATAAATAGGAAATGATAGAAACAAAGAGAGCTCGTTCTTCCACAACAGATGGTGAGAGGGAAAAAACCAAAGTGCAAAAGCACGGAAAAACTATAGGAACCGAAGAATAGAAAAAAATGGAAAGTGAACAGAAGAACCACAAACGGATATGCGGGGATTAGAAAAGAAGTTGAACTACACTTTAAGAATAACAGTGAAAGCTAAGTCTGAACCGAAGCTGCTTCACAGTTACACCAGAAAGGAGAAGAAAATGAAAGACCAAGTAATAAAACTGAAGGAAAGAGGAGAGGTCACAAGGAAGGACCAGGTAGTAAGACTGAAGGAAGGAAGAAAGCTCACTAGGCATTACAATCAAATCTGTGATTAGTGGAACTAACGATTTAAAGATATCTTCAGTAGCAACAGGGGAAGCACCAGATGGAAAGGACACACCAGCTGAACCCAGACACATACAACAGAGGAAGAGGTGACAAAACTTTTGAGTAAACTGGACATATTAAAGGCAGTTATGACCTGACACTGACAGCATGGATTCTACAAGACGGAGCAGAAACACTGTCTGAACTACGAGCTAATATTTACAACAAGACAATGGCAGACATCTGGAAGACAGAGAATGTAGTCTCGATATATAAGAAAGGCGACAAACAGGAAGCACTAAACTACAGATCAGTATCACTGGCATGCACACTATGTAAGGTAATGGATAAAATAACCAGGGGGAGAGTGAGGGTGCAACTGAGAATTGGTTTCATAATTATTAGCACGTGTTTAAAGACAGCATATCTTGTCTCACAAACCTACCGAAGTTCTGTGATAAAATAACATAACCGAGGCAAGACAGAGGGTGATCGGTGTACTGCATGTTCTTGGACTGCAAGAGGACATTTGATACTGTACCTCACAAGAGACTGGGAGAAAAACCTTGAGGGGCAGGCAAGAGCAACAGCGAATGGGTCACAGCGGAAGTGTGTAACAAGTGGGGATTCTGCAAGGATCGCAATTAGGACCAACATTGTTTCTGGTAAATGTGAATGAAATACCATTATAGTCAAACACGTCACTGCAGATGATGTAAAACTGATGAGAATACAAACTGATGAAGACAAGGAAAAGCTACAAATGGGTCCGGACAAATTGCAAGATTGGTCACATGCATTCACTCCCAGCAAATGCAAAGGTATGACAATTGGGGAAGCTTACATGAAAATAGCAGAATAGATTCAGGAGACAGAAGCTACTAACCTAACACAAGGAGAAAGACCTAGGGCTTATCTTACTGCTCAGTATATTTGTCAGGCGCATCTTGGAGTATGCCGCACCAGCATGGAACCCTCACCTGATAAAGCATGTTAAGGAACGGGAGAAAGTGCAAAGGTATGCAACGAAACTAGTCCCGGAGGTAGGGAGAATTTACTGTGAAGAGAGACTTAAGGGAATGGACCTGAGAACAGCAGAGGAAAAACTTGTCAGGGCGGGCAGGGATAGATTAGTCGAGAGGCTGGGAACGAGTACAAAAGGGAGCAGTGGTATTTCAAAACATTGAAGAGTCACAGGGATATCAGAAGGAATTTCTTTAGCACAAAGGTGGTCAGGAAGTGAAATGACTTGGTTGAATAAGTAGTAATGTTTAATTCATGTTAGACGCTAAACTCATCTGGGTCATTCAAGACGTGGTGGAGGCTTCATCCTCCGTCTGCTATGAATAAGTAGAGGCAGACTCCATACATAGTTTTAAAACTAGGAAAATTACTGGGCCTCTGAAGCTTGGAGGGAGTAAGTCAGCGACAAAAGGCAGGGCCAGGAACTAAGACTCAACCCCTGCAACGCCCATGTAGGCGAGTAAAAATATGTAGAGCGCACACACACACACACACACACACACACACAAATAACTGCTGCAGCATACGGGCGCCTAGCAAACCTAAGAACAGCATTCCGACATCTTAATAAAGAATCGTTCAGGACCTTGTACACTGTGTACGTTAGGCCCATACTGGAGTATGCAGCACCAGTTTGGAACCCACACCTAGCCAAGCACGTAAAGAAGCTAGAGAAAGTGCAAAGGTTTGCAACAAGACTAGTCCCGGAGCTAAGGGGTATGTCCTACGAGGAGAGGTTAAGGGAAATCGACCTGACGACACTGGAGGACAGGAGAGATAGGGGGGACATGATAACGACATATAAGATACTGAGAGGAATTGACAAGGTGGACAGAGACAGAATGTTCCAGAGATGGGACACAGCAACATGGGGACACAGTTGGAAGTTAAAGACTCAGATGAATCACAGGGATGTTAGGAAGTATTTCTTCAGTCACAGAGTTGTCGGGAAGTGGAATAGCTTGGGAAGCGATGTAGTGGAGGCAGGTTCCATACATAGCTTTAAGGAGAGGTATGATAAAGCTCATGGAGCAGGGAGCGTGACCCAGTAGCGGCCAGTGAAGAGGCGGGGCCAGGATCTATGACTCGACCCCTGCAACCACAACTAGGTGAGTACACACACACAAAGATCCTTTTACAAGCTCAAACGAGCAATCAGATACCAATGTGCAGGTAAACATATGAAACTACACACGTGTGTATACACCTCCCGTATTAAGAGAAGAGCAATCACTTCGATTTCTCTGGCGATATACATTTACACGATCAAAACTGGTTTCCTTATCCTGCGGACACGACCTCGACGGGCGGCGGGGAGAGGTACGTGAAGGGACAGGACATCCCCCCTCCCTCTGTGGCAGAGAGAGCAGGGAAGATTACCTGGGAGAGAAAGCGACAAGAAAAGGAAAGAAAGGAAGGGAAGGAAGACTGAGGTAGAGTGAAAGAAGGGGATACGGGAGGGAAGGGATAGAGCAAGGAACATTGGGAACGGGGTGACAGAAAGGGAGATTTAACATTACTCTTGAAGGGTGTGAGGCCGAGAAGAGAGTACTTGTTGACATCATAAGAGGAATTAGAAAATAACTGAGCAGGATCAAGGAATGGCATCGGCCCTAGGGTTCACACGGCCCTCAAACCGTGTGAACCCTTAAAGCCAACAATAATAAAAAAAACTGACTTGAGAAGGAATTGAAAGAAGAATGAGACAGATGGAAAAAGTTTGAGAAGTAGACAGAGTTGAAGAAGAGGGTAGAGTGAGGAGGAGGAGGAGGGAAGGGGGGGTGGTGTTGAGGTATTTTTCGAATTTCCTTAGAGTAGAGCTCTCTCTGTCTTGATGAATCTTGCTGGCTGCTGCTCCGGCGTCCTGGGCTCCACACTGGCGTCCTGGGCTCCACACCAGCGTCCTGGGCTCCACACCGGCGTCCTAGGCTCCACACCGGCGTTTTGGGATCCACAACGGCGTTCTAGGCTCCACAACGGAGTACTAGGCTCTACAACGGCGTCCTGGGCTCCACACTGTTTGCCAAGGAGCTCGAGGAGCCCACACCTTAAATTAGTGTTTCTCCACACATGTTACAGTCGTACATGCACGTAAATTTCTGTACTCATAAGTATACAGGCATATGTTCCACGTCACATTCAAATAAAGTATAATTAATAATATATATATATATATATATATATATATATATATATATATATATATATATATATATTGGGAGAGAGAGAGAGAGAGAGAGAGAGAGAGAGAGAGAGAGAGAAACAGGACAGAGATAACGCAAAACTGATAGGTAAGAAGAATGAGATGAGAGAGTGAGATGAAATCATGAGCGGAGTTTGAAATGAGAGTATAGGTCAGATTATGTTTCAAGCTATCTCACTCTCTCTCTCTCTCTCTTTCTTTATCTCTCTCTCTCTTTCGTTTCATTCACACAAATAAGGCGAATTGAGATTAAACGAGACAATGAGTGCAGATCTTGCGAGCGTGTAATGATCCAGGCCATGTGAATCAAGAGGTTATAAACCTCTCTGATGAACCATTCTTAGGGCAGTTTCCTCCCTAATTCGTAAGGTCGAGAATTCAAATCTTCATTTACTAAACGTTTCTCTCATGCGGTCAATCTCGAGTATGTGTGTGTGTGTGTGTGTGTGTGTGTGTGTGTGTGTGTGTGTGTGTGTGTGTGTGTGTGTGTGTGTATAAAGAAACGAAACACTACGAAGGCATAGCCGAAGATATGGGAATAGAATAAAGTAGAAGAATATCACTTATAATGATAGATAATACTGAGGAAAATAATAATGAGAGGATAGTGTAGTCGGGTGACTAGTGGGGTGACTAGTGGGGTGACTAGTGGGGTGACTTGTACACTCAAACGAACAGATGCAAAGAAGTACACATGGTTGGACGGTCACCAGCCGCCCAGGCGGACATGAAGGAGACGCCATCATGGAGCCTCAGCAACAAACACCAGCACTGTCCTCCCCTTAATTAAAGACTCCTCCTCGGCCTGTTTGTTCTACAGGTCTTAAGTACCACAGCACACGTACGCGAGGCCTTTTATCTGAGAGCTACAAGGAAGACACCAGCGTGGCTCAGAGCGGACATCAGCAGACACTGCCAACCACCGCTGTGGACCACGGCAGACAGCAGATACTGGATCACAGCAGACATCAGATACTGGACCACAGCAGATTATCTCAAGCCGCTGTTCAGGAGCTTACCAGGAATACTTAGCAAACTATTTGCAAAAATAAGAACAGCAGGAAATGCAATAGTTGCCTGTGCCAGGTGGATTGTGTACGAAGTCTTATAGAAGAGTATGGCTGGAGAAAGCGTGTACATAGCAAAGTGCTGATAGTGAGGGCGGTGTAGGCGGGAAGAAGGGCAAACAGAGAAAGAGTAGGTAAAGAGAGGAAAGTTAAACAGAGAAAGATAAAGACTGTAGACATAGAAAGGGAAGGAATGTACGGTAAGTTTTCTTATGAAGCTTCTCTATATATTTAGATTTTTTTTTTATTTTTGCTAATGCGTTTTGAAAAAAATCCATGAAAATTTCATTAGCGCATTTCTAAAAGGCCTCTTCATGTGCTATACAGTTTTCAATTATATTTTTTCAACTTCAGTTACAAAAAATACAGTTTATAAGAGAGAGAGAGAGAGAGAGAGAGAGAGAGAGAGAGAGAGAGAGAGAGAGAGAGAGAGAGAGTTCTCCAACAATACCAAAGTATAAACGACGTATGAAACTAAAAAGGAAAGTTAAACAGGAAAGTTAAGCAGTAAAATGTAGTGTGTAAAACACTTTCAGTGACGGAGTTTAGAGAGAGAATGGATGTTGCAGAGAGATAAACATGGATTTAAGAGAAACACAAAGAGATAAACAGGGATTTAAGAGATATACAAAGATATAAACATGGATTTTAGAGAAACACAAAGAGATAAACATGGATTTAAGAGATAAACATGTATTTTATAGAAACACAAAGAGTTAAACATGGATTTTAGAGAGTTACAAAAAGATAAACATTTATTTAGAGACATACAAAGAGATAAACGTGGGTTTAGAGACATTCAGTGTATACAGCAAAGAGATTATAAACATTTATGATAAACGAAGCATAGGGGAAACTTGCAAATATATGAGAAGAGAGGAGAAGGGAGATGAATGACTAGAGAAGCCAGAGAATAAGAGAAGAACGACAGGCCTTGAGGCAGGTGAAAGGTTCTTGATCCAACTAACTGAGGCTATCCTTTCCTTCCTTCAATTAAATCTGACATTCTCCCAACAGCTGTGTGCGGTGTGACCCGTACGGGTGTAGATAGAGCTTTCCCATTTAAAATAATTATAATAATATAATTATAATAATAATACGAGATCTCAGAAAGCTAATTTCACTCAAGTCTTATTTAAATTAAAAGGTTAAAGCTAGGTTTTAGTGGGTTTAGCGCTTATATTTGATAATAATAATAATAATAATAATAATAATAATAATAATAATAATAATAATTAAGCGGGGTTTAGGTAGATTGATGTAAGAGCATGTCTGCCTCACTTAACCCAAACTTTAATGCTATAAATGACAGGAAAGTGGGCGAGGCATGGGCGCTGGCGAGGCAGAGAAAGGGGGGAAAGGCAGGGTAAAAGGGGGGCAAGGCATGGAAAGGGGGGCAAGGCAGGGAAAGGGGGGCAAGGCAGGGTAAAAGAGGGGCAAGGCAGGGAAGGGAGGCTGGTCAAGGGATCTGGCCAGGGTCAGAAGATCGCCAGATAAAAACTTTCGAATTGAGGACATGTGAGAGACAGAGGAGGTGACTCAACCCCCGGGGTGATGGACGGGGGGGGGGGTGGAGCCCCCCACACACTGTGGACGCCACAGCACGAGTGACCCAACCTGAGGAGAGCCACACCATGGACACAACCACTGTAAAGCAGGGCACAACACCGCAGCTAATCAGAGGGCGCTGTTACCCCACATTATAAGAACATAAGAACATAAGAATGAAGGAACACTGCAGCAGGCCTACTGGCCCATGCGAGGCAGGTCCAAATCTCCAACGGCTTAAGCCAATGCCCCGACCCAGCCAGGTCAGGTTACATTCACTTAAGGAAGGAGCACTGCATCTGACCTAGTAGCACAAGCTAGTCAGGACCAATTCACACCCAACCGCACCCACTCATATAATTGTCCAGCCGACCACCTGGTCAGGTCACTTCCACTTAAGGAATTAGTACAGGTCAGGTTACATTCACTTAAGGAAGGAGCACTGCATCTGACCTACTACAAGCTAGTCAGATCCAAACTCACACCCATCCACACCCACCCATGTATTTATCTAACCTATTTTTAAAACTACACAACGTCTTAGCATCTATGACGGTACTCGGAGTTTGTTCCACTCATCCACAACTCTATTACCAAACCAGTGCTTTCCTATATCCTTCCTGAATCTGAACTTTTCCAACTTGAAACCATTGCTGCGAGTCCTGTCTTGGTTGGATATTTTCAGCACGCTATTTACATCCCCTTTGTTTATTCCTGTTTTCCATTTGTACACCTCAATCATATCCCCCCTAATTCTACGCCTTTCTAGAGAGTGCAGATTCAGGGCCCTCAGTCTATCCTCATAGGGAAGATTTCTGATACAAAGGATCAACTTTGTCATCCTCCTTTGTACGTTTTCCAGTGCATTTATATCCATTCTGTAATACGGTGACCAAAACTGTGCAGCATAATCTAGATGAGGCCTAACCAAAGATATATAGAGTTGAAGAACAACCTGAGGACTTCTGTTATTTATACTTCTTGATATGAAGCCAAGGATTCTGTTAGCTTTATTGCGAACACTTATGCACTGTTGTCTAGGCTTCAGATTACTACTAACCAGAACTCCTAAATCCTTCTCGCAATTACAAGTAATAAGATCTATATTATTCAGCTTATATGTGTCATGGTTATTGTCCTGCCCAACATTTAGAACTTTGCATTTGTTTACATTAAACTGCATCTGCCACTTCTCCGACCACTGCATCAGTCTATTCAAATCATCCTGGAGTGCTCTAATGTCCTCATTTGAATGAATTGGACGGCCTATTTTGGTGTCATCAGCAAATTTACTTATGCTACTATTTATTCCCTCATCTATGTCGTTTATGTAAATTGTAAACAACAGGGGGCCCAAAACTGACCCCTGTGGAGCACCGCTTGAGACGCGATAATTCACTTTTGCTGATAATGACATCACGGCGATTCGAAAAAGCAATCTATTAAGTTTGCTATGAGGAGGAGGAGGAAGAAGAGGAGGAGAAGGATAAAGAATGAGAAGGGGAAGAATGCTCCTCGTAACTTATTAAATAACTCCCAAATTTATGTGTTTATTGCGTTAATTAAAGAAAATTGATTTTTTTTTTAATTAAAATTTCCCCGGCATGATGCTGCTAACGCCAGACAAAAATGTTTTGACGTTAGAGAAGAGATTTATAATGACTCTGAGCATTATTTGAGACTGGCCAAAGCCAGTAAGGATTATTATATGAGCACAAAAAAAAATATATATTTTTTTACATTGCCATTTAAAAATCTTCTACGTATCATTAAGAGTTTTAAAGCAATTTTTTTGGCCCCCCTGCGGAAGATCAGTGACTTTAACCTGCAGAGGATGGTTAACCTTTGACCCCACAGCTCGGAGTATTAGTGGAGCCAGTCTGATAAACCTGTTGGTCGGACACACACACGTCTCCAGGGGTAGCTCTTTATCCAGTCAACGTTTCGCTCTAGGTAGAGCTTTTCTCAAGCCACGAGCTCTACTTAGAGCGAAAGGTTGTCCCCCTGAAAACGTGTTCTGCATACTTGCCTGCCGACGTTTCGAAGCCCCGGTCAGCCTGCTGCAGGCTCTCCCCGGCACTCTGCTCCAACCGGTCCATTACATCACACATTCTTTCTGCTTAAATGCCTTCATATTGTAGATGGTATGTGATGCCTTTATAATTCAAGGTGTTACATGACCTCGAGAGCATATGTGTGTAAATCATGATTAAAGGTCGTTATATATGTTTGTAAGTACTTGGTGCACAAACTCAGGCGGCTTGTATTTACCATGGGGTTTGTTAAAATCTACCTGATATGTGTATCTACCTGTAGTGTGTGGGTGGGTGTATGTGTGCACGTGTACAATACACGTTTCTACGTAGGGTCTTGGTAAAAAAAATCTTCGCACGCTTACTTCAAGATATTCGTTATTAGAAGTGTTTACAAATGTCTTCTTTTTACATCACGAAAACACTGCATATACAGTACATAATTCTGTATACATGTATAGTTTCTGCTGGTATGTACACCGAGAAGTGCTAACCTTACGGTGTATATATATATATATATATATATATATATATATATATATATATATATATATATATATATACATTGTTACATTAACCCTCATTTAAGAGTGATAGTGTAATGTGTATGGATAATACGCAGCCTTAATGACTCGTGCAGTTCATAGGCTGCAAATCTAACAGCCAAATTACCCTTTAAGTTAAGATTAAATAACTTGAAATATATTACTACATGTAAAGAGAAAAAATCAATATTTTTTTCTTTCACACTACGCCTGTGTATGCACACCCGGTACCACCTACTCTAAATGTGCAAAACTGTGTATGTTGATATGTAAACATTTTAATGATTGAGTTGTTATTCTATTTCTTCTTTAATTCCCCCGCCAGATCAATTTTATATTGCCACATACACAATATTTTCATGTGAAGATGTTCTCCAGACATGAGGAGGAGAAGAATTTTGAAACCTTAAAAGAGAAATCCTTGCAAACCTACCTAACGTCTGTACGGCAGTGAAGATAGGAGCCTTGATACTAAACCTATTCTGTTATCTCTTCTCTCTATATATATATATAATATATATATATATAATATATATATATATATATATATATATATATATATATATATATATATATATATATATAATGTATATGTGGATGTATAGGATACGCAGGTGCAACGACAGGTGACCTGATTTGGGGCAGATATATGCCCCGTTTACCCATCTTTGTCCATTGTTCGGTGGTACAGTACACAACTGGTGGACCTGTAGTACACATAAGAATAAAACTAAGGTCAGGATTAGGCGAGTAAGAGGCTTGCTGGAGCCATAGAAGGCAGGCAGGGGATCAACTCTGGAGTCATAAACATGTAGAGGTGAGCTATGTGGCCTTGCTGCCCTTCTTAGCCTACTGGCGGAACCTCAAGTGGAACGAAGGGTATTAAAGGAGCTTAATTGAGCCTACGAAGGGAACATATGTTTAATAGTTTTTACTGATTTTTTTAAGTGTTGTTGTTTTTGTTTGTCAATATGGAGAACAACTGCTCCTTTTTTTAACATGTTAATTCTCCAACGTTAAGTGAGTGAACTAGTTATATTTTGTACTATTGAAAAAACAAAGCTTTTATTAGGCAGACTACACCCGGCCTAACCTAACTTTGGTTATGCTTTGTTATGTTAGGTTGTGTTAGGTAAGCTTGGGGTATGTTAGGTTTTGTAACCAAGGAAAAAAACCAGCTTTTTTTCCCCATGAACTCAAAATAGAATTGTCTCATTTGCATGACTCTCTTAAGGTGATATAATTTCTACTGTGAAAGGTCACAGGACTGCCTCACAAAGGTCACAGGACTCTCACAAAGGTCACAGGACCTTGCCTGGTAAATATGACAGGACCATTTGCAAAGATCGCAGATCCTAAGAAATATTCATTTTCAGCGTCAAATGAAACTTTAAAAGAATTCCACGAAATTTAGGTTCATTTTAGGTCCTTTTTGCCCAAACTTGATGGATGACGACAACGACGACTGAGATGGTGGAGGAGGTGGTGGTGGTGGAGGTGGTGGTGGTGGTGGTGGTGGTGGTGGATCAGGTGATGTGTGGTGTAGGTGTGGCATTGTGATTGTGTAGATTGTGTGACAGAAGTAAATCAAGAGTGAGTGTGTGTGTGTGTGTGTGTGTGTGTGTGTGTGTGTACGCGCGAACAGACTATATAGCGAATGGTGGTGGAAACTGTGGTAGAAGAGTGAGTGCTGGAGAGGAGAGGAGTAGGGGGATGGAACAGGACTACCCTCTCTCATACCCCCCTCCCCCCACACACCAACAACAGTGGAGTCTTGAATATTTTTCAAACGTAAATGCTAAAGCAGAGTCACATGAAGACGCGAGAGGACCTCAGCGCAGCGCTCTGCTCTACAGATAACGTGGCAGCAATTTCCAGGGAGTGAGGAGAGGGAGAGGAGAAAGAGGAGTAGAAAGGAGGAGGAGGAGGAGGAGGTGCGGCTGACGACCCACCACGAGATTAATCTCTCGCACCTGAGCTCAAAATCTGGCTCATGATGGTGGTATGTGTGAGCAGACACTGCCAGACTTCAAGATACCGTCCCAGTGCACTTTCTCTGCCCCATACTGGGCTGCACCAGTGATTGTCTGAAATACAATCGTCGGACGAATCTGAGTCGGACTTAGGGATTGTATGTTACATTATACTGCTGAGACCAAAGTCGATGGAAAAAAAATCTGTTAATTCTCAAAATTCTTAGTTCTTACTGATGAAAAATGAACTGAGAGATGTCATTTAACTTAACGAAACATATACTGGACTAAATTCTTTTATATTTATATAACTTATTATCGTGAGTTCTATATGCGGCAAAATTTATGTTTAGAGGGGAGGGGGAACTTTAAATTTTTGGAGCAACATGTATTGTTTTTTTAAGGTGTAGGGAAAGTTTCACTTCATAGCGGCAGGGAAATCTGAACTATTGGAACCGTAGGGAAAGTTCACTATACAGTTGAAGAGAAATTTAGAATCGAAGAGAAATTTCGTTTTTGGAGCTGTAGGGAAATTTCACATTTCGCTTTGGTTAATTTTCCTCTTATTTCTCTTTCGCTTCGCCTCAGTGTTTCACTCTTCTCATCACTGACCTTTGTCTTCAACACACACTATTCTTCCAATTCACTCGTCCTCCATTTTCTTTCTTTTTATACCATATCATTATTCATTTCTTCGGCAACCGCTGTTATCTTTCCTTCACATGGTCTCCCTGCTTTCTTCCCATTCGTCCACTACACCACTGGGCTTCCTTCCTCACCAGGGGGCCAATGAGCTACAAGCAATTGCTGGGGTCATTCGCAACACAAACTCAGTGCCTACGGCCCTGACCCTCATTCTCTCTCCCGGCCCCGAGAGTGATCACAACGCCATTTGATCTATTATATAAGAGCAAACATCAAATTCAACATAAACACCGTGCGTTTACGAGCCGCTTTAGCTTGTACGAGAGTCAGACTTCACCCTTAAGACGGGGCATGGCTGTGTGCTCAGTGGGGGAGGTATGTCTGGTTTGTGTTGTTGCGGGGCGTGTGGGCGTGGCCACCACTGGCCACAGCCTCGGATATTAGTACGACAAGGCTTTTCACCCGCAAATAGCTATGATCTCTTGAACTTCGAGTGCAATCACGGAGCAAGCACAAGACATTCTGTTTCTCGTAAACTTTGCATTACACCTGCTATTTGTCCGCTGCGCTCTCAAGAGTTCAGATTTATTGTTACTAAACCGATTGTATCTCTGGCCATCATCATCGGATTGTAATTAGTAGTGTCTTTGTTGCTGCTAATGTGTATTAATGTATTGTTGGCTTTAAAGGTTACCCCTCATCGAAGATTTCTAAAGGTTCGTTTGTGCTCGTTCTGTTGTTGCAAGCATCGAAGCTTTTGTTACCCGGGCAAGAGAGCTCTTCATCTCACTCTCATAAAAATAAAAGAATACCAGTTTTTAAGCTCTTGAGGGGAGGGGGAAAAAATACTCTGAAGTTCTGAAGGAAACCAAGTTTCAATATCAGAAATATTTCGTGAGCGAGATACCATCTTCACTTGCACAACAACTGCCTTTGTACCTTATCGGAGAGCCAAATGATGTTCAAGTGAAAATTCGAATTCAGAAATGTTGTTCGCTATGAAACTTCAGAAAATACATTTATACATTCACAGACCGGGTGAAATGATCGTAAAAAAATAAAAATCGCTATTGAACGAAATATATTGTAACTATTAAAATATCTGATATCAAGGGGAAAAATGCCAACCCCCTCCCTAAAAAAAAAAAAAAAAAAAAAAAAGATTCGTCTTGGAACTCTGATTTTTTTTTTCAGTCACATTTCGAGTTAAAAAAAAAAAAAAAGTAAACAGAAAAGCAAAATAATGAATAAAATATAATGAACTTCGTCTTATACTAGATAAAAATGAAAGTGAAAACACACTCAAAATTTCCTTCACTACAAAATTGAAAAGAAAAAAAATAACATATTACAAGAGAAATGGAAGAACAAGGGAAATGCAGCAATGCGTAAAATATGTTGGAACTGTGAAAATGCGAGATATAAATCAAACTACTGTCATTTTCAGACGCTGTAGAAGATTTGAACAGGTAACTAGGCTCAGGTCAACACCAGCTGCTGCTGCTTCTTACCTTCAGGATCTCGTCAACACCAACTGCTGCTGCTGCTGCTGCTTCTTACCTTCAGGCTTAGGTCAACACCAGCTGCTGCTACTGCTACTTACCTCCAAGATCTGGTCAACACCAGCTGCTGCTGTTTGTTACCTCCAGGCTTAGGTCAACACCAGCTGCTGCTTCTTCTTACTTTCAGGCTTAGGTCAACACCAGCTGCTGCTGCTGCTTACCTCCAGGCTTAGGTCAACACCAACTTGTTACGAACAGGTCTTGAGGACCACTTTACTACAGCACTTCCCGTAAGAAACTCATAAAAAGAACAGTATTATCTCGTCTAGGTGTCATCATACACAGGGTTCACTTATTTAGGAAAAGGAATCTTGATAGTTTTTGCTTGTTTTATTAACCGCAATAATAATCACGTAAGCTTTATATTATGAATTAAATAATTAAATCTTTAAAACAGAACTTCTCATATCATAATCACTATGAGTAAAAACATATATCAATAGCCTTATTGTTACATCGATGTAATACGTCATATATTTACGACCAGCTCTAGACATAGAAAGTTTCTAGACTCAATCACAATGAGTACATACACACGCGTTTTACAAACTTAAAAGCCACACTGATGCAAATAACAGAGTTCTTCCTCGGGGACCTTTCTACAATAATCCCTTTCTAGGTCAGAGTCTATAAACGGCGTAACACTTAGACTCGTTCACTTATTTCTATTTTCCTCAAGAGTTTTTACACCGCCTTCTCAGACCGAGATATACCCTAGTAAAGGGCTTCCAATATTCCTGGTAACTTCTAGAGAAGTTTAGCGTGACTTAAAGCCAGATTCTCCACCAGACCTTCCTCGACCAGTGGAAGGTATATACTACTCTAGGTAAGGTTCACCAGACCTGGTTTGAGCGGGGGTTCAGTAACTCGAATTGTCTCCTGGTGCTTAACCATACTGCACAAGCAGTTTAGACTATTGAAACATCCTATGTACAAAGCTAAACAATTTATGGCCAGATAATATTATAAAGCTGAGTAAATTCATTTTAGCTATTATTGAAGACACTCCTTAATATAATATTAAGTGAAAAAGCCAAAATAACACGTATAAATATATCGTCTCTTTCTTAAAATGAATATAGCGCGTAACACTCCTTCCACACGACCAAATGTCGCACTAAAAATAGAATTTCCATATCCCTAAACCTCCTACTAGATACAGTAGAATATGACAGAGTTGGTATACATTTCTCTGTCTCCAAAAATATTCCACCGACAATCTTAGTCTCCATATGTTCAGAGGGTTGTCCAGGAAGGAAATAGTGTAGACGACAGAGGTTCGCCTCAACAGAACTGGATACTCCAAAGTCCCGCTGCCTTGGGTGACAAGGTGTCCCGGGACGCAGGCAGGGAGCGGAAGCCTACCTAGATGACCTAGTAGTTATTAGTGATGAGTGGAGTTCACATTTAAACCGTCTGGAGGCTCTTTTTAAGAAATTAAATTATTATAATTTTACAATCAATTTAGCCAAATGTAAATTTGGATCTGACTCAGGATCTGGTCAACTCCACTATCCTACCTCCATTATCTGGTCAGCTCCATCATCTTCCCTCCAGGATCTGGTCAACTCCACCATCTTACCTCCAGGATCTGGTCAACTCCACCATCTTACCTCCAGGATCTGGTCAACTCCAGCAACTTACCGCCAGGTTCTGGTCAACTCCACCATCTTGCCTCCAGGATGTGGTCAACTCCAGCATATTTCCTCCAGCATCTGGTCAACTCCACCATCTTGAATCCAGGATCTGGTCAACTCCATCATCTTACCTCCATTATCTGGTCAACTCCAGCATCTTCCCTCCAGAATCTGGTCAACTCCACCATCTTACCTCCAGGATCTGGTCAACTCCAGCATCTTACCTCCAGGATCTGGTCAACTCTAAAATCTTGCCTCCAGGATCTGGTCAACTCCACCATCTTGCCTCCAGGATGTGGTTAACTCCAGCATCTTACCTCCAGGATCTGGTCAACTCCACCATCTTGCCTCCAGGATCTGGTCAACTCCAGCATCTTACCTCCAGGATCTGGTCAACTCCACCATCTTACCTCCAGAATCTGGTCAACTCCACCATCTTGCCTCCAGGATCTGGTCAACTCCATCTTGCCTCCAGGATCTGGTCAACTCCAGCATCTTACCTCCAGGATCTGGTCAACTCCAGCATCTTACCTCCAGGATCTGGTCAACTCCAGCATCTTACCTCCAGGATCTGGTCAACTCCATCTTGCCTCCAGGATCTGGTCAACACCAGCATCTTGCCTCCAGGATCTGGTCAACTCCACCATCTTACCTCCAGGATCTGGTCAACTCCACCATCTTACCTCCAGGATCTGGTCAACTCCAGCATCTTGCCTCCAGGATCTGGTCAACTCCACCATCTTGCCTCCAGGATCTGGTCAACTCCACCATCTTGCCTCCAGGATCTGGTCAACTCCACCATCTTACCTCCAGGATCTGGTCAACTCCAGCATCTTACCTCCAGGATCTGGTCAACTCCACCATCTTGCCTCCAGGATCTGGTCAACTCCACCATCTTGCCTCCAGGATCTGGTCAACTCCAGCATCTTGCCTCCAGGATCTGGTCAACTCCACCATCTTACCTCCAGGATCTGGTCAACTCCAGCATCTTGCCTCCAGCATCTGGTCAACTCCACCATCTTACCTCCAGGATCTGGTCAACTCCAGCATCTTGCCTCCAGCATCTGGTCAACTCCACCATCTTACCTCCAGGATCTGGTCAACTCCAGCATCTTGCCTCCAGCATCTGGTCAACTCCACCATCTTGCCTCCAGGATCTGGTCAACTCCAGCATCTCACCTTCACAATAAAATGTCCTGATCTTGTGTTAGTTACGTGCATAATATTTCTTGGTGTAACTTCCACACCGTCCATCATTGTCGTCTGCTAAAAGCGTCTCGCAAATTATAGTTCATCACAAATGGTATATTTCCCATGGAATTTCACCCACCTGGATAAAAAAAAATTCAAGCGTTCAGTGTAACTCGAAATTTTCCGATCATCTATTTTCTGATTAATTATAGGTTGGTAGGTTGGTAGACAGCAGCCGCCCAGGGAGGTACTACCGTCCTGCCAAGTGAGTGTAAAACGAAAGCCTGTATTTGTTTTGCATGATGGTAGGATTGCTGGTGTCTTTTTTCTGTTTCATAAACATGCAAGATTTCAGGTATGTCTTGTTACTTCTACTTACACTTAGGTCACACTACACATTTATGTACAAGCATATATATTCACACCCCTTTGTGTTTTTTTCTATTTTCTTACTAGTTCTTGTTCTTATTTCCTATTATCACCATGGGGAAGTGGAACAGAATTCTTCCTCCGTAAGCCATGCGTGTCGTAAGAGGCGACTAAAATGCTGGGAGCAAGGGGCTAGTAACCCTTCTCCTGTATATATTACTAAATGTAAAATGGGAAACTTTCGTTTTTCATTTTGGGCCACCCTTCGGTGGGAAACGGCCGACATGTTGAAAGAAAGAAAGAATATATATATATATATATATATATATATATATATATATATATATATATATATATATATATATATATATATATATATATATATATATATATATATATATATATGTATATATATGTATATACAATGATTTGTAAAAATATTTATTTAAATTATATTTACCCGCTATAAAAATATAATTTGGGCCAAGTTGATGGGCTAAACAAGTTTTTTATTCCATCAGAACGCATTTCTTTCAAGCAATAGAAATGTAATTGTAGTAGTAGTAACAATAATAACAATAAGAAGAAGAAGAAGAAGAAGAAGAAGAAGAAGAAGAAGAAGAAGAAGAAGAAGAAGAAGAAGAAGAAGAAGAAGAAGAAAAAGAAGAAGAAGAAGAAAAAGAAGAAGAAAGTGGTAAATTCCATGCGAAATATAACAAAATACAGTAAGTAAAGGATCTGAATATTTCGGGTTTAATCAGAAACTATTTTCAGCAGACTGATGTTGAATTAATTAGATCCTTTCCTTTCTGTGTTGTATCTTCCGTCCCAGCGGGAGGTTCCTTTCCATTGATCAGCGTTATAATAAAAAAAAAATGGTTATAAGTCTGACCATAATTTTTAAAGTGGTGGACAGGTAAGCCAGCGGAAGGCCTCGGTCAGATGACCAGAAGCTCCAACGGCGGATCATCATCTGACTAAGACCCGCCTCAGAAGACACTTGTTCTGTTTCCTGACGAATCTTACCTAAAATAACCTGATCAGCGTTTATGAAGAATCAAAACAAAACAATTCATCTTTAGCATTCAGAGTCATTGGAGAAACTCTCAATGCAGATTTTGTAAAAGGCTGTGTGCAGAATATATTTATTTTTCTTAGGGAGGCAACGTAAAATTTAAACAATACATATGTATATGTTAAACATTCAGGTGTCATTATAGTGTTGAGTTACGTGTGACTACTTTTACGAGGCTCCACGAGGATGGAACAGCCTCAAATATTCCGCATTATTTAATACTGATTTCTCGTAACTAAATGTTTAACAGTGAAACACACATTCATACACACACGCACACACACACACACACACACACACACACACACACACACACACACACACACACACACACACACACACACACACAATTGCCTGAGGCGTGGAAGACAGCGAATGTAGTTCCAATTTTTAAGGAGACAGACAGGCAGTGTTAAACTACAGACCAGTGTCACTGACTTGTATAGTATGTAAAGTCATGGAAAAGATGATCAGGAGAAGAGTAGTGGAGCACATTGAAAGGATTGGACTCATACATGACAATCAGCACGGCTTCAGAGATAGGAAATCCTGTGTCACAAATCTACTTGAGTTCTACGATAAGGTAACAGAAGTAAGACAGGAGAGAGAGGGGTGGGTAGATTGCATCTTTTTGGACTGTAAGAAGGCTTTTGACGCAGTACCACACAAGAGACTGGTGCAAAAATTAGAGGAGCAGGCAGGAATAGTAGGGAAAGTACTGCAATGGATCAGGGAATACCTGACAGGAAGGAAACAACGAGTGTTGGTACGTGATGAAGTATCAGAGTGGGCGATGTGTCGAGTGGGGTTCCACAAGGGTCAGCCCTAGGTCCGGTGCTGTTTCTTGTATACATGAATGACATGAGTGGAAGGAATAGATTCAGAAGTGTCGCTGTTCACTGATGACGTGAAACTGATGAGGAGAATACAAGCGGACGAGGATCAGTTAAGATTACAAGGGGATCTGGACAGACTATAAGTCTGGTCCAACAAATGGCTCCTGGAGTTTAACCCCAGTAAGTGCAAAGTCATGAAGATTGGGGAAGGACAAAGAAGACCGCAAGCGGAGTACAGGTTAGGGGGTCAAATGCTGCAAACGTCACTTAAAGAAAAGGATCTTGGGGTAAGCATTATAACGAACATGTCCCCTGAGGCACACATCAATCAAATAACTGCTGCAGCATATGGGCGCTTGGCAAACCTGAGAATAGCATTTCGACATCTGAGTAAGGAGTCATTCACGACATTGTACGTCGTGTAAGTCAGGCCCATACTGGAGTATGCAGCACCAGTATGGAACCCACACCTAATCAAACACGTCAGGAAATTGGAGAAAGTGCAAAAGTTTGCAACAAGATTAGTCCCAGAACTGAAGGGTATGTCTTACGAGGAGAAATTAAGGGAACTCAACCTGATGAACCTAAAGGATAGGAGGGATAGGGGGGACATGATAACGACGTATAAAATACTGAGAGGAATTTACATGGTGGACAGGGCTCGAATGTTTCAGAAATGGGATACAGGAACAAGGGGCCACAATTAGAAGCTGAAAACCCAGATGAGTCATGGGGATGTTAGGAAGTATTTCTTTAGCCTTAGAGTTGTCAGGAAGTGGAATATTCTGGAGAATGAAGTAGTGGAGGCAAATTCTATACATAGCTTTAAGAAGAGGTATGATAAAGTTCATGGAACAGGGTGAGAGTAACTTAGCATCGACCAGTGAAGAGGCGGGGCCATGAGCTATGACTCAACCCCTGCAACCACATATAGGTGAGTACACAGAGGAGTGGGATTTAAAGCACCCCGAAACCCCATAAGATCATTTTGTTTACCATGAATGTTAAAGTCTACCCTTCCAGTCTTGCTATTTCTGTCTATTCACATTTGGTTAATGTGAATAGTTTTGTAGCTGTAGTGTAAGTACGCCTCTGGCAAGACAGTGATGGAGTGAATGATGGTGAAAGTTTTTCTTTGTCGGGCCACCCTGCCTTGGTGGGAAACGGAATATGTGTTAATAAATAAATAAATAAATAAATATATATATATATATATATATATATATATATATATATATATATATATATATATATATATATATATATATATATACATACTCTCAGTTCACAGTAGGATTCGAAGCTACATACACTGCATCAAAATACATAGTACTGGAGCCACTCAGTCAGATCCTAGATCTGCCTGATCCAAGACAGTGGCGGTATCAGTAGACGGAGGATCCGAGCCTCCTCCACTCCTTGCGCTAAATAACCCACACTGGTTTAGCGCATTTTCATATGCAATCTGCAGTCTCAGTCTTTTTGTCTCTATCACAGACTCGCTGATCTCAAATCTCTCAGCATCCCCAAGAAATGTCTCAGCATCCTCAGACTTCTCAGCTTCCAAAACAAACCTCTCAGCATCCGCAACAATCGTCAGCAGTGACTTTTCAGAGGTGCTCATCACAGAGTTGCTCATCACAGAGGTGCTCATCACAGAGGTGCTCATCACAGAGGTGCTCATCACAGAGGTGCTCATCACAGAGGTGCTCATCACAGAGGTGCTCATCACAGAGGTAATCATCACAGAGGTGCTCATCACAGAGGTGCTCATCACAGAGGTAATCATCACAGAGGTGCTCATCACAGAGGTAATCATCACAGAGGTGCTCATCACAGAGGTGCTCATCACAGAGGTGCTCATCACAGAGGTGCTCATCACAGAAGTGCTCATCACAGAGGTGCTCATCACAGAGGTGCTCATCACAGAGGTGCTCATCACAGAGGTGCTCATCACAGAGGTAATCATCACAGAGGTGCTCATCACAGAGGTGCTCATCACAGATGTGCTCATCACAGAGGTGCTCACCACAGAGGTGCTCATCACAGAGGTGCTCATTACAGAGGTGCTCACCACAGAGGTGCTCATCACAGAGGTGCTCATCACAGAGGTGCTAATCACAGAAGTGCTCATCACAGAGGTGCTCATCACAGAAGTGCTCATCACAGAGGTGCTCATCACAGAGGTGCTCATCACAGAGGTGCTCATCACAGAGGTGCTCATCACAGAGGTAATCATCACAGAGGTGCTCATCACAGAGGTGCTCATCACAGAGGTGCTCATCACAGAGGTGCTCACCACAGAGGTGCTCATCACAGAGGTGCTCATCACAGAAGTGCTCATCACAGAGGTGCTCATCACAGAGGTGCTCATCACAGAGGTGCTCATCACAGAGGTGCTCATCACAGAGGTGCTCATCACAGAGGTGCTCATCACAGAGGTGCTCATCACAGAGGTGCTCATCACAGAGGTGCTCATCACAGAGTTGCTCATCACAGAGGTGCTCATCACAGAGGTGCTCATCACAGAGGTGCTCATCACAGAGGTGCTCATCACAGAGGTGCTCATCACAGAGGTGCTCATCACAGAAGTGCTCATCACAGAGGTGCTCATCACAGAAGTGCTCATCACAGAGGTGCTCATCACAGAGGTGCTCATCACAGAGGTGCTCATCACAGAGGTGCTCATCACAGAGGTGCTCATCACAGATGTGCTCATCACAGAGTTGCTCATCACAGAGGTGCTCATCACAGAGGTGCTCATCACAGAGGTGCTCATCACAGAGGTGCTCATCACAGAGGTGCTCATCACAGAAGTGCTCATCACAGAGGTGCTCATCACAGAAGTGCTCATCACAGAGGTGCTCATCACAGAGGTGCTCATCACAGAGGTGCTCATCACAGAGGTGCTCATCACAGAGGTGCTCATACAGAGGTGCTCACCACAGAGGTGCTCATCACAGAGGTGCTCATCACAGAGGTGCTAATCACAGAAGTGCTCATCACAGAGGTGCTCATCACAGAAGTGCTCATCACAGAGGTGCTCATCACAGAGGTGCTCATCACAGAGGTGCTCATCACAGAGGTGCTCATCACAGAGGTAATCATCACAGAGGTGCTCATCACAGAGGTGCTCATCACAGAGGTGCTCATCACAGAGGTGCTCACCACAGAGGTGCTCATCACAGAGGTGCTCATCACAGAAGTGCTCATCACAGAGGTGCTCATCACAGAGGTGCTCATCACAGAGGTGCTCATCACAGAGGTGCTCATCACAGAGGTGCTCATCACAGAGGTGCTCATCACAGAGGTGCTCATCACAGAGGTGCTCATCACAGAGGTGCTCATCACAGAGTTGCTCATCACAGAGGTGCTCATCACAGAGGTGCTCATCACAGAGGTGCTCATCACAGAGGTGCTCATCACAGAGGTGCTCATCACAGAGGTGCTCATCACAGAAGTGCTCATCACAGAGGTGCTCATCACAGAAGTGCTCATCACAGAGGTGCTCATCACAGAGGTGCTCATCACAGAGGTGCTCATCACAGAGGTGCTCATCACAGAGGTGCTCATCACAGAGGTGCTCATCACAGAGTTGCTCATCACAGAGGTGCTCATCACAGAGGTGCTCATCACAGAGGTGCTCATCACAGAGGTGCTCATCACAGAGGTGCTCATCACAGAAGTGCTCATCACAGAGGTGCTCATCACAGAAGTGCTCATCACAGAGGTGCTCATCACAGAGGTGCTCATCACAGAGGTGCTCATCACAGAGGTGCTCATCACAGAAGTGCTCATCACAGAGGTGCTCATCACAGAAGTGCTCATCACAGAGGTGCTCATCACAGAGGTGCTCATCACAGAGGTGCTCATCACAGAAGTGCTCATCACAGAGGTGCTCATCACAGAAGTGCTCATCACAGAGGTGCTCATCACAGAGGTGCTCATCACAGAAGTGCTCATCACAGAGGTGCTCATCACAGAAGTGCTCATCACAGAGGTGCTCATCACAGAGGTGCTCATCACAGAGGTGCTCATCACAGAGGTGCTCATCACAGAGGTGCTCATCACAGAGGTGCTCATCACAGAGGTGCTCATCACAAAGGTGCTCATCACAGAGGTGCTCATCACAGGGGCGTGAGAAAACACCACGTGAAAGCTATATTAACAAATCCAAGAACAGGAATCGCCACGCCTATTACTGTTAATGCTAATATCATAATTATTTATTTTACATATTCTATATCTTATATGTATATATTAAATATATATATATATATATATATATATATATATATATATATATATATATATATATATATATATATATATATATATATATATATATATATATATATATATAATGCATAATGAAGCTCTGATAAAAGAAAAGTAATATTATTAATATTAGCTTTATTTTTATACAAGATCTCACAACGCTATGATCCCTATTCGTTGCCATGGAGATCTCTCTCTTTTTTTGAAAGATAAACCTGCGAGATGCCTGTGACCGATTTCGAGGGTGCCTCTACCCTCGTAAGTCCTGTCTTGATCAGCCAGGTTGTTGCTGCCTGCGGTGCACAGGGCTACACAGTTGTTGGTGCTAGTCCCGCAAAGCGAAATTCGTGTAACCAATTTTTGCTTTATGAAAAGATTATGGGAAAAAAATCTTCAGACTGAAATGACGCAGATCACATTGTTTGTCTTGTTTACGAAAATTCGTAAGACTAAGAACCAGGAAGAATGAGTATTTGAAGAAAACATGAAGAAAACTGCAATGTAACTCGGTACACCTCCGTCTCTCTCTCTCTCTCTCTCTCTCTCTCTCTCTCTCTCTCTCTCTCTCTCTCTTTCTCTCTCTCTTTTTCTCTATCTCTCTCTATCTCTCTCCCCAGAAATTCTTTTTTCCCACAATGTAGTAAATATCACCTCAGAGTCGTGGCTTTTATATTTTATCAAAATAACTTTTAAACTATTTTTTTCCCAGGTACTTTCAAGAACTAGAGACAGACGAAGAAATGAGAAACCGAGTGAATGTTACTGCTTACATACTACTATTAATATTACCAATATCATTGTTTATACTACTAGCACCACCACTATTACTGCTTATAATACTACTAGCACCACCACTATTACTGCTTATGATACTACTAGCACCACCACTATTATTATTGTATATACTACCACTAATATATGGAACTGAATCATCCGATATATCAAAGACTTAATAATGTTATGGAGATGGTCGAGTGGACCGTAGGAGTGGTCCGTCACTAAAGGTCACCAAACGAACCCGAATCGCGTCCCGGCTTCAGTTATGGTCGGGGCGGGTGGAATGGATCCGGGTTCGGTAGCCGTTCCACCCATGCCTTCACTTATCATCATCAGCTCACGAAGTCCAGTCTGGCTGCGGGTGGATTAGCGATATATTATATCAGCATCATCAGTTATCATCTCAGATCCCCCAACATTATGATTGATGGTTCAACAAACTAAATCTTAATAGACTCGGGGGCCCACTTTTTTTTTCTGGCTCCCTGGCGATTGAAAATAATGATATGTAAGCCAACAATTTGCAACAGGCGTATATAAGAGTGATTCTGGTTGTAACCTCGAATCTTAAATTTTTACTCTGTACGCATGTTGCAAAACCTCTTTCTCACTCTACGGCTTCAACGAGCTCCACCATGACCACCACCACATCTCACCACCACCACTATCACCACCACCACCACCACCCCCATCACCACCACCATCACTCATCAACACCACCATCACTACCATTATCACCACCACCACCATCACCAGCACCACTCACCACCACCATCACCACCACCATCACCAGCACCATCACCACCACCATCACCACCACCATCACCAGCACCATCACCACCACCATCACCACCACCATCACCACCACCACTCACCACCACCACTCACCACCACCATCACCACCACCATCACCAACACCACCATCACCACCATCACCACCACCACTCACCTAAAAAAAAACATCTTAACGTCCTGTTTTTTTCAGGTATAAATAAAACAGCAGACGATGTTGTGAAGTAACACATGGCCAGTATTAAGACGCTTTAATCAAGAAAAAACTTTCGCCACTTTTTATCCGGGAAGAAGCCATTCTTGGCGAAACTTTCCCTCATCAATTAACCTAATACATCACATGTGTCTCACTTCACATTTCTCGGTATTTTACACTGTGTCTCACCCAGCATGTGAAAGCATGAGAATATAGGAGTACTGCGGAAGGTCTGAGATATATTACGCTTTATGGATACATTTATAAGGTTACTGGCCCCTGCTAGGTAGGTCCCTCTTAAACCCTACAATTCTAGCTAACGTAATTGTCTAACCTATATTTTTATAGCAACTCAGAGTGCTGCTAGCTTCAACGATGACGCCTGACAGCTTGACAAATTCGTCTGCAAACTTCACTGCCAGGCCACTGCGCTCCTATGCTCTTCCTAAATTTGAATATAGTTTATTTGATTCCATTGTCTCGAAAGGTTTCTTGATTAGATATTCTTAGTTCCTTGTTTATATCTCGTTTATTTGTAGTTGCTTCCTTCTTGTTTGTCTCTGTCACATCTTTCCTGGTTCTGTGCCTCACAAACAAGTGTTTGTTTACGGCTCTCAATCTTTCTTCGAGGGAAAGATTCTTTATCTGGTGGATTGACTTTGTCATCCTTATCGGTAGGCTCTCCAACGTGTCCAGTCTGCAGTATGGAGACTGTGGAGACCAATGTAGATGTTTATGTTATCCCATGAGGAGATAAGATATATGTTGGCGAGACAGCCAGAAGCTTGAACCAGCGCCTTGGTGAACAGAAATGAACATACAGTAAAATAGTAACAGCATTTGTGATATTTTCAAACTACTTTGATCGTTTAGCATCACTTAGTGCACATAGCCATACAAAAATAAAAAAAATTGTCTCTAAAACACACACACACACACACACACACACAATAAAAACAAGGATAAAACTTTGTGCAGTAGACTATTTGATTATCGTCTTTGCAATACACACGGACACTTGATGAGGTGGAAGGACGTCAGGTTGGTCATGGAGGACGATCTTCAGAAACGTCACTGCCTTGAGGCTGCCTTCATCTCAGTTCCAGACACAGTAGCCCAAAACTCTCGTAGTTTTAGCACTTCAGGAGTGCTGGCTAAGCTGGCCACCCCGAAACACACTACACATGCAGGTCAAGCACCTGACGTCACCAGTCCTGACCCTATCTAACTTTCCTGGCTTCACCTCTACGGTCTATATTTTTTTACTCGGTAACGGAACAAAAAAGAACGGAACAAAAAAGCTCAGTGAGCGAAATGTCTCAAATTAAAATTTTTGTCTTTATTCCTCAGCCAACAGACTGATGGCTAGTACTATATAGCCGGCAGACATCAAACAGGTGAGTCAAAGTCATCAAACAGACAGCACAGGTGGGTATGAGTTGCCGTCACTGTTTCTGATGACTCTGTGGTTAAGATGCCACACAGAGATAATCAGACAGTCAGCAAAGGTGCCAATCAGGACCCAGTCACCGGCGGAGGGTAATGATGGGAGGACCGCTCGCTGGTGACTGGGCGATGACTGGGGGATGACTGGGCACTGATCCTTATCAAACGGATTTTGTGCAGCTTCCAGAGAGAGACCCGAGCTCAAGAAACCCAACGACACCATCATCTAATTAGTTAAGAAGTGCGTGACGAATCAAGACGGTCAGTTGAAGGACTTTCAACTTATAAAAACTCTGAGTTGATTACGTGGGTGGAAAGGGCTTCAACTTAAAGCGTGTCATAAGGGTCTTCTAAGACTTTGGCAAGCGTGTCTTTCAGGTCTTTTTTTAAGAAGTCGGTTTGTATTTGCCACAGAGTGATTTGTGTGCATGGAAGAATAGCTGGGTTATAATACGCGTGTTCGGCTTACTGTCATCTAAGGGTGTCGTATATTGCCATGTGTTCATTTGGGAGTTTCCCACGTTCCAGACCGGTTTTGGTTCTCTCGTCTCGTAGGTCTGGAGGTCGTCATGTAGGTCTGGAGGTCGTTATGGAGGTTTGGACGTCGTCACGTGGGTCTGGAGGTAGTCATGGAGGTATGGAGACTGTCAGGGAGGTCGTCATGTAGGTCTGGGGATCGTCATGTAGAAGGTCTGAAGGTCATGTTGGTCTGGGGTTCTCGTGTGCCAGGTTTGGAGGTCGTCATGTAGGAAGTCTGGAGGTCATTATGTAGGTGTGGAGCACGTCGTCTAAATCTGAATGAAGGTCGTCATGTAGGTGGTCTAGAGGTCGTCATGTAGAGGGACACAGTTGCTTTATTGGTAATATGATCTTGAAGGTAAGACTCCCTCCCTCCTCTCTCTCTCTCTCTCTCTCTCTCTCTCTCTCTCTCTCTCTCTCTCTCTGTCTCTCTCTCTCTCTCTCTTTCAGAAGAAGAAAATTTGAGATAACCTTTTCATTAACTTCAATAAATTATACATTATATATGCTATCTTTCTCTGTATATACCAGCTCGTTTCTGCGGGGTGTATTAATATACATTTATATATATATATATATATATATATATATATATATATATATATATATATATATATATATATATATATATATAATATATGTCGTGCCGATTAGGTAAAACTTGCGATTTTGGCTTAAATAGCAACGCTCACCTTGCCATATAAGACAAGTGAAAATTTGTGTATGCAATAATTTCGCCAAAATCATTCTGAACATAACGAAAAAAATATATTTCATTGTGTTTGTTTATTATTAAATTAATGTTAACGTATCTAAAATATATTTAGTTGGGTTAGGCTAAATTAAATTGCGCTTGTTGTAATAAGGTTAGGTAGGTTTTCAAAGTTTCTTTTGGTACAAAATTATAAATTCTTACATTAACATAAATTAAAAATATATATCTTTAAACGTATAAGAGAAAATTTTAGAAAGGACTTAATTTTAGATGAGTTCTTGCTAATTGACCAGTTTTACCTAATCGGCACGACATATATATATATATATATATATATATATATATATATATATATATATATATATTATATATATATATATATATATATATATATATATATATATATATATATATATATATATATATATATATATATATATATATATAGTTAATTGCTAACGTGGTTTTCTAAGAGTATAGCTATTGTTACTCTTTAATCTTTGCTCAATAATATGTCAGCAACTTTTACTAGCATTCTGTATCACATTTTTGGGGGGTTTCATAGGTCATTGAAAATAGAAGCATAATTGCTAAAAGATGCGATGTTAGAAAGATTGCAAACGTTATTGTTTTGTGAAACAATGTGGATGTTAGCGTCTTGGGGAAATGATGTTAGAACTTCTGCAGGAGAGGCCGTCTTAAGAAACACAAGAAAGACTGGAAAAGTGAGAGTTTTGAAAGCCATGAGAAATATTGCAGATAATAACGTCTTGCAAAAACGACAGGAGAAAAATTTGTTGACATGAGAAACAAAAGAGAGATAGACGTTCGTCTATTAAGCTCAGCTCAAGATCTTTCTGAAGATGAACCAAGATCACATCGTGGCAGCAGAAGCTGCAAAGTTATTAAATACTTCACCTATCGTTAAACTCCAGAGCGGTCAACCAATCACCCTCAGAGGAAACGAGATCACAGGCGAGCCTTGTGTGTTTTTTATGGATCACAATGATTAAAGCAGTTATTAACTAACCCATGTTCTACGACTTATTAGGCACGTCTCATTACCTCTGCAACATGTTGACTGTGATTCACAATAACACCAGATAGTCATCATGTGTAAGACGGCAATTAAATTTGTGTATTCGACAGGGCAGTAAGGGCTCATTACACGAAACACCATCTAATGTTTAATTAACCTGAGCTTAGAGTGTAGGTGATGACTTGCACCACTAGTGGTGATATATCAGTGGAGTGGACCTGTGATAAACATATTTGAAAGGATGTGTAAAAGAAGATAATTGAAAGTGAACACAGAAGAGAGCAAGGTGATGGTAGCAACAAAACGTTTGCGCAATGAAAAATTGGATATTAGACCGGAGGGAGCATGGAGGAAGTGGATGTTTCTAGATGTTTGGGAGTAGACGCACTAGGACTACTAACCATTTTATATGGATTTCAGAGATTTTCTTTCAGCGTTGCAGCGAAGAGGAGGCGGTGGAGACATTATGTCTGAGAGTAATGTGTAGTGTGAATATTATGCAAAGAATTTAGAGCACAGAAATTAGATGGTGTGGGGGATATGAGCGATACTATTCAGTGAGCAGAGGATGGCACAGAATAATGTGACTAAGAGGGTTGGAGGGAGGGTGTGAAGGGGATTTCAAGCGGCAGGGGCTTGAACATCCAGCAGGCGTGTGAGCGTGTTAGATCGGGATGAGTGGAGAGTGTTCTTTTATGATGTGACGTGCTGTTGAAGTGTCAGCAAGATAACATTTATGAAGGGATTCAGCGAAGCCTGTCAGCCAGGCCTGAATCCTCTAGGTAGGAAGTGCAGTGCCTCTACTTTGAGGGAGGAGTGGCCGTAGTAACGTACAGCACAGATCACAGCACTGCTGACACTGTTCTAACATGATCTTCCACTTTCTATTTACGAATATATTCAGACCTCCATCTCATTTCCTATGTAAGCTTCATTGGGACATCACTTGTATGAGAGAAACTACTTATACAACTGTTGGTTGACCTTGGGCTTATTTTTAACTGTTAAACTGTGACCGTTAAATATGTTAACGGTGGTACTGCACTAACATGTGAGATGAGGGGGGATGGACTGTCTTAAGCCTCCCGTGGAGAGATTCCCTGGAGCTGGAAATCGATCACAATTGTCTGTTGCTTGACAAAGATGTTGTCGACACGCCACAATTGTTGACCAGCTGGCGAGAGTCTGTCACTTTGGTGTTGGTGGAACAACCAGACTGTTGAGCACTACCATATATGCCATGTGAAGGTGGGTGAATTGAGGCTTTGCTTGGCATTCATGAAGGTATCCGCAATCAGCTAGCACTAGCTGGGGAGGGTGTTGGGGCAGGATGAACTAGGTGCTGGGGTTGGGGAGATGTTGGGGTCAGAGGTTGGTAGAGTGAGGAAGAAGTTTCACGCTGGCTTCCAGTCAGTGATGCTAGACAGCTGGGGGTAGACACCCACTCATTGACAGGTGGGGAGAGTGGTGAGTCAAAACTTGACATCTAAATGGTCACTGACGTTATTCACTGATCGGTTGGTGAAACACTGGTGGGGGAGGCAAGTCTGTAGTGATGGCGGTGTTCTCTGGGGTGGTGGTGGTGCCTGAGATGGTGGGAGTGGTGGTGGTGCATGAGAGGTAGTGGTGGTGCCTGTGATGTTGGGAGTGGTGTTGGTGCACGAGAGGTAGAGGTGGTGCCTGAGATGGTGGGAGTGGTGGTGGTGCATGAGAGGCAGTGGTGAGGGGTGGGAAAGGTGGTGGTGGCGGCGGTGGCAGGTGTCCTCGACCCCCTGATCTAGGAAAAGAGGGTGGTGGTAGGGACGCTGGGGGGAAGGGGTTACGTTGAGGAGGTGTGGAAGGGAGTATTTTATTTGGGAGGAAAAATTTCTCCTTAAGCAAGTCTTATTCACAAGCTGACCCACTGGAGCTTTTGGTCATGTGACCGGGGCTTTACAGGTCATATATAATATATATATATATATATATATATATATATATATATATATGTTGTGCCGAATTGGTAAAATTTGCGATTTTAGCTTAAATAGCAACGGTCTTCTTGCCGAATAAGGCAAGCGAAAATTTGAGTATGCAATAATTTCGCAAAAAAACATTCTGAACCTAACAAAAACATATATTTCATTGTTTGTTTATTATTAAATTATTGTAAACATATCTAAAATATATTTAGTTGAATTAGGCTAAATTAAATTGCGCTTGTTATAATAAGGTTAGGTAAGTTTTCTAAGGTTCTTTTGGTACAAAATTATTAATTTTTACATTAACAAAAATGAAAAAAATATATTTTTAAACGTATAAGAATTTTTTTTAGAAAGGACTTAATTTTAAATGAGTTTTGCTAATTGATCAATTTTACCTATTCGGCATATATATATATATATATATATATATATATATATATATATATATATATATATATATATATATATATATATATATATATATATATATATATATATGCAAGACAACCACTATGAAAAATAGAGGAATTCCAAGCGCTTTCGTGACTACTCACATTATCAAGGAACTATAAAAGGAAACATGACAAGAGGACTTATATAAGGGGCAAGACTACACCTCACAGTCACATCACACTAACAAAGACTACACCTCACAGTAGCGTAACATCTCACGACTCTGTGAAGAGGAAAAACAAGAAAGGACCTGAAACTCTTCCCAAGAATTAAGATTAGTCCAATTTATCATTAAATTCTTCCCAAATTTTATTAATTATAAAAGAATCCAATTTATATAAACCAAAAGAAATATTCATATTGTTTTCAAAACTGCTTTTAATGAAACATGATTCTATTATATTCCTCTCAACCATGGACTTGCTTGATACAACCTTCTCAGCATTTTGAAAATCAATTGGATGGTTAAAGTCTCTCACATGAATAAATAGAGCATTAGAATCTTGTCCAGTTCTAATGCTATATTTATGTTGTTTTAATCTTAGTTCAAGACTTTTACCAGTTTGACCATAATAAACTTTATCGCATATTTTACAGGGAATCTTATAGACACATCCGTCAGCATTTTGGGGGGAATTTTTATCAAAAGTCTTTTACTGTATCAAGATTTTTAAATACAACTTTGATATTAAAATTCTTAAGAAAGGAAGGCATATCAACCAAGTTTTCATGGTAAGGGAGAACCAACATATTTTTGGTTGAATAAGGTTGGTTGTCCCTTTTGGGATTGTAAAAAGTATTCCTAGCTATTTTAAAAGATTTATCAATTATGTTTCTAGGGTATTTTAAATCATTAGCTATTTCATAAATTTTAGAGATTTCTTCATCTATGAACTCTAGACTACAAATACGTAAAGCTCTCAAAAACATTGAAGAAAAAACCGACACTTTAACTCTATCTTGATGTGAAGAGTAATAGTGTACATAGGAACAATTATTTGTAGGTTTTCTGTAAATTTTAAATTTAAAATCAATGTTACCCTTAATAAATGTTACCTTAAATAAATTGGACTAATCTTAATTCTTGGGAAGAGTTTCAGGTCCTTTCTTGTTTTTCCTCTTCACAGAGTCGTGAGATGTTACGCTACTGTGAGGTGTAGTCTTTGTTAGTGTGATGTGACTGTGAGGTGTAGTCTTGCCCCTTATATAAGTCCTCTTGTCATGTTTCCTTTTATAGTTCCTTGATAATGTGAGTAGTCACGAAAGCGCTTGGAATTCCTCTATTTTTTCATAGTGGTTGTCTTGCATATTCTGATATCACCTGATTACTGTGATCTTTTTGCATATATATATATATATATATATGTCGTGCCGATTAGGTAAAACTTGCGATTTTGGCTTAAATAGCAACGCTCACCTTGCCATATAAGACAAGTGAAAATTTGTGTATGCAATAATTTCGCCAAAATCATTCTGAACGTAACGAGAAAAATATATTTCATTGTGTTTGTTTATTATTAAATTAATGTTAACGTATCTAAAATATATTTAGTTGGGTTAGGCTAAATTAAATTGCGCTTGTTGTAATAAGGTTAGGTAGGTTTTCAAAGTTTCTCTTGGTAAAAAATTATAAATTCTTACATTTACACAAATGAAAAAGATATATATTTAAACGTATAAGAGAAAATTTTAGAAAGGATTTAATTTTAGATGAGTTCTTGCTAATTGACCAGTTTTACCTAATCGGCACGACATATATATATATATATATATATATATATATATATATATATATATATATATATATATATATATATATATATATTTTAAAATATATATGTTTAGAATTCGCAGAACAGGCGAAATATTCACAAACGCTAATCTCAGGTCAAAGGAGACTCGAACCTGCGAACAAGGTACGCAGTGCTCTACCACCATACCACACTGGCCCAGTACCTTAGAGCCCAGCTAACGCTAGACGTTTTGGTCCAAGTCAGCCAGCTTTCAGGTAGATGACTCAGTTTTCATCTCATCCCCTGCATGCATCGACCGACGAGGGATTTTACAATGTTTAGAATTCGCAGACTGAAAGTCACCTGCCTGAAAGCTGGCTGACTTGGACCAGTGTGGTACGGTGGTAGAGCACTGCGTACCATGTTCCAAGGTTCGTACGTTCACGTCTCCTTCGAAGGGGGTAAAGGAGATTTTGTGTGCGAGGGACTTGGACTTCCTTCAAGCATACGTGAGCGTGTTAGAAGCCAATGGAGACAAATGGTTTTTAGGACTTGACGTGATGTTGGAGTGTAAGCAAGGTAACATTTATGAAGGGATTCAGGGAAACCGGCAGGCCGGACTTGATTCCTGGAGATGGGAAGTACAGTGCCGGCACTCTGAAGGAGGGGTGTTAATGTTGCAGTTTCATAACTGTAGTGTAGGTATGCCTCTGGCAAGACAGTGATGGAGTGAATGATGGTGAAAGTTTTTCTTTTTCTGGCCACTTTTCCTTGGTGGGAAACAGCCGATGTGTTAACAAATATATATATATATATATATGTATAGTTCCTTTATATAAAGGGAAGGGGGATAAAAGAGAGTGTAAAAATTATAGGGGAATAAGTTTACTGAGTATACCAGGTAAAGTGTATGGCAGGGTTATTATTGAAAGAATTAGAGGTAAGACAGAGAGTAGGATTGCAGATGAGCAAGGAGGCTTTAGAGTGGGTAGGGGATGTGTAGATCAAGTGTTTACAGTGAAGCATATATGTGAACAGTATTTAGATAAAGGTAGAGAAGTTTTTATTGCATTTATGGATTTAGAAAAGGCATATGATAGAGTGGATAGGGGAGCAATGTGGCAAATGTTGCAAGTGTATGGAATAGGTAGTAAGTTACTGAAGGCTGTAAAGAGTTTTTATGAGGATAGTGAGGCTCAGGTTAGGGTGTGTAGGAGAGAGGAGATTACTTCCCGGTAAAGTAGGTCTTAGACAGGGATGTGTAATGTCACCATGGTTGTTTAATATATTTATAGATGGGGTTGTAAAGAAGTAAATGCTAGGGTGTTGGGGAGAAGGGTGGGATTAAATTTTGGAGAATTAAATGCAAAATGGGAGTTGACACAGTTACTTTTTGCTGATGATACTGTGCTTATGGGAGATTCTAAAGAAAAGTTGCAAAGGTTAGTGGACGAGTTTGGGAGTGTGTGTAAAGGTAGAAAGTTAAAAGTGAACATAGATAAGAGTAAGGTGATGAGGGTATCAAACGATTTAAATAAAGAAAATTGGATATCACATTGGAGAGAGGGATTATGGAAGAAGTAAATGTTTTCAGATATTTGGGAGTTGACGTGTCAGCGGATGGTTTTATGAAGGATGAGGTTAACCATAGAATTGATGAAGGAAAAAAGGTGAGTGGTGCGTTGAGGTATCTGTGGAGACAAAAAACATTATCCATGGGGGCAAAGAAGGGAATGTACGAAAGTATAGTCGTACCAACACTCTTATATGGGTGTGAAGCATGGGTTGCAAATGCTGCAGCGAGGAGGAGGCTGGAGGCAGTGGAGATGTCCTGTCTAAGGGCAATGTGTGGTGTAAATATTATGCAGAAAATTCGGAATGTGGAAATTAGGAGAAGGTGTGGAGTTACTAAAAGTATTTGTCAGAGGGCTGAGGAGGGTTGTTGAGGTGGTTTGGTCATTTAGAGAGAATGGATCAAAGTAGAATGACTTGGAGAGCGTATAAATCTGTAGGGGAAGGAAGGCGGGGTAGGGGTCGTCCTAGAAAAGGTTGGAGGGAAGGGGTAAAGGAGGTATTGTGGGCGAGGGGCTTGGACTTCCAGCAAGCATGTGTGAGCGTGTCAGATAGGAGTGAATGGAGACGAATGGTTTTTGGGACATGACGATCTGTTGGAGTGTGAGCAGGGTAACATTTTGTGAAGGGATTCAGGGAAACCAGTTAATTTATTTAGTTGGACTTGAGTCCTGGAAATGGGAAGTACAATGCCTGCACTTTAAAGGAGGGGTCTGGGATAGTGACAGCTGGGAGGGACAATTCTCAGCTGTCGTATCTGAGCTCCTCTGCAAAGACAGTGATTATGTATGTGTGTGGTGAAAGTGTTGAATGATGATGAAAGTATTTTCTTTTTGGGGATTTTCTTTCTTTTTTGGTCACCCTGCCTCGGTGGGAGACGGCCGACTTGTTGAAAAAAAAAAAAAAAAAAATATATATTTATATATATATATATATATGTCGTGCCGATTAGGTAAAACTGGTCAATTAGCAAGAACTCATTTAAAATTAAGTCCTCTCTAAAATTTTCTCTTATACGTTTAAAGATATATTTTTTTCATTTATGTTAATGTAAGAATTTATAATTTTGTACCAAGAGAAACTTTGAAAACCTACCTAACCTTATTACAACAAGCGCAATTTAATTTAGCCTAACCCAACTAAATATATTTTAGATACGTTAACATTAATTTAATAATAAACAAACACAATGAAATATATTTTTTTCGTTATGTTCAGAATGATTTTGGCGAAATTATTGCATACACAAATTTTCACTTGTCTTATATGGCAAGGTGAGCGTTGCTATTTAAGCCAAAATCGCAAGTTTTACCTAATCGGCACGACATATATATATATATATATATATATATATATATATATATATATATATATATATATATATATATATATATATATATATATATATATATATATGTATTCTAAACTAGTCATAGTATCTAATGCATTGCCATTCTGCAAAGACAGTGTCGTATCTAAGCGCCTCTGCAAAGACAGTGATTATACACACACAACCCGCACATATAAAAGAGAGGAGCTTACGACGACGACGACGACGCTTTTCTTCCCTCTCGTACCACCCTTGCGGGTCGCTAGCCTCATTGCAGTGCTCCTTCCCATATGACTGTCTCCTCTACTACCATTACTACTACTACTACTTCCACTACTCCATCATTACCCCACTCTCTTGTACCCTCCCCTGTCTGCCTGCCTATTAATACCCTTCCTCTGTCTCTGTGTGTTAGTGTGACTTTGTAAATGGTCCAAGTCGGACCGAAACGTCGTCGTAAGCTCCTCTCTTTTATATGTGCGGGTTGTGTGTGTATTGTTCCAGTCACGGTATTGTGCCTTTTTTGTTACAGTGATTATGTATGAGTGTGGTGAAAGTGTTGAATGATGATGAAAGTATTTTCTTTTTGGGGATTTTCTTTCTTTTTTGGGTCACCCTGCCTCGGTGGGAGACGGCCGACTTGTTGAAAAAAAAATATATATATATACTGAATAAAATATATTTGAATTTTGTATACTCTCATTTTGAACAATTCAGAAGATTTAACTGCATATCAAATTATTTTCGATTAAGAAAAAACTACAGATCATCCCTGAGGATGATAAAGTTGATTACTATCCACTTATCCGCTGATGTTCGTAGCTTCTTGCTATCTATCCTATGTCATCATCAATATCTGCGTTAGCTGGTAATCACGATAATCGGATTGAGAAGGCAAGAATAATTTGCCCCACAATGACTGCTACAACAGCTATACAAGGGAATATAAACCTGTAAGAGGGGATCCAAGTACACTTCGGTGGTCGTGAATTCCATTCCTGTATCTCATCCTCTTATGGAGACGAGACAATAAGTCAGAGATTAAAACTGGCTGCAGCGATTACCTTCGAGTCCAGATAACTCCCATATGGTATTGTTTACACTGCGATGCCATATAAGTTAGAGAGCAAAGTTTAGGTACCTAGTAAATAAAAGAAAGTAGAGTTAATTCTATGCCTCTGGTAGTCTTAGCTACGTGTATCTCTCTCTCTCTCTCTCTCTCTCTCTCTCTCTCTCTCTCTCTCTCTCCACGGCGAAGTGATTGCCCGTGAGATACGACGGTAATATTTTTGGTCTGTGCTATTGAAGACGGGATTCATGTTTGGAAGAAATCTAATAAGTTAATATTTTGGTCACTCTTGATTAGTGAATATGGCTGTTTTGGTTCTTGTTTTGTCTGGGCTTGTTACAAAACTTGGTTCCAGCATTCTCGTAATTTGTTTTACTCTTTTTAAACGTTATTAAAAGTTAAAGTTTTGTGACATTTACCTTTCGCACAGGATGAATGTGCGAGGCAGAATTTCGTTCTCTCAGTTGACTTGACAACTTCAGTGTAGGAATCCTGAGTAAATGTTCATGCTTATCACTAATGAAGTGACGTACTTGAGAAAGTCTTAATTATATGAGAGAGGCATCTGTGTCTTGGTCTCATGAGTGTTCTTGAGCTGGAGATTGGGACAGTCATCTGTGTAGTCGGTAACATAACTTTGAAAATAATAGAGGGAAGGTCTTATCTCTCTCTCTCTCTCTCTCTCTCTCTCTCTCTCTCTCTCTCTCTCTCTCTCTCTCTCTTTCTGACACACACACACATACATATAAAATACTGCGAGGAATAGATAAGGTGGACAGAGACAAGATGTTCCAGAGAGGGGACACAGAAACAAGGGGTCACAATTGGAAGTTGAAGACTCCTATGAGTCAAAGGGATATTAGGAAGTATTTCTTCAGTCATAGAGTTGTCAGGAAGTGGAATAGCCTAGAAAGTGACGTAGTGGAGGCAGGAACCATACATAGTTTTAAGACGAGGTTTGATAAAGCTCATGGAGCAGAGAGAGAAAGAGGACCTAGTAGCAATCAGTGAAGAGGCGGGGCCAGGAGCGATGACTCGACCCCTGCAACCACAAATAGGTGAGTACATAGAGTGGGCACCTGTGACGAGTGGGGTTCCACAGGGGTCAGTCCTAGGACCTGTACTGTTTTTGGTATATGTGAATGACATAACGGAAGGGATAGACTCAAAAGTGTCCCTGTTTGCAGATGATTTAAAGTTAATGAGAAGAATTAAATCAGTTGAGGATCAGGCAGGACTACAAAGAGACCTGGACAGGCTACAAGCCTGGTCCAGTAACTGGCTCCTTGAATTTAACCGTGCCAAATGTAAAGTCATGAAGATCGGGGAAGGGCAAAGAAGACCCCAGACAGAGTATAGTCTAGGTGGCCAAAGACTGCAAACCTCACTCAAGGAAAAAGATCTTGGGGTGAGTATAATACCGAGCACATCTCCTGAGGCACACATCAATCAGATAACTGCTGCAGCATACGGGCGGCTGGCAAATCTAAGAATAGCGTTCCAATACCTCACTAAGGAATCATTCAAGACTCTGTACACCATATACGTCAGGCCCATACTGGAGTATGCAGCACCAGTTTGGAACCCACACTTGGTCAAGCACGTCAAGAAATTAGAGAAAGTGCAAAGGTTTGCAACAAGACTAGTCCCAGAGCTAAGGGGATTGTCCTACGAAGAAAGGTTAAGGGAAATCGGCCTAACGACACTAGAGGACAGGAGGGTTAGGGGAGACATGATAACGACGTATAAAATACTGTGAGATGAGGAATAGATAAGGTGGACAGAGATAAGATGTTCCAGAGAGGGGACACAGAAACAAGGGGTCACAATTGGAAGTTGAAGACTCCTATGAGTCAAAGGGATGTTAGGAAGTATTTCTTCAGTCATACAGTTGTCAGGAAGTGGAATAGCCTAGAAAGTGACGTAGTGGAGTCAGGAACCATACATAGTTTTAAGACGAGGTTTGATAAAGCTCATGGAGCAGGGAGAGAGAGGACCTAGTAGCAATCAATGAAGAGGCGGGGCCAGGAGCTATGACTCGACCCCTGCAACCACAAATAGGTGAGTACAAATAGGTGAGTACACTATTCCAGCGTGACTGGAAATAGGCGTGAGCTGGTGCTTTCCCAGACTGACTGAGAAAGCCTCCGGTGCATGGCGTATTAAGAAACGTAACCTGACCTCTGCTTGCCCATAAACGTTTTGCATATCTCTGATGCAGCTTCAGTCTCCGTGGTGGGAAGGTAACGAGATTAACGTAGGAGGTGCACTGGGAGGTGCACTTGCGGGAGGTACACGGGGGAGGTGCACTGGGGGGAGATGAATAAGAGTGAGGGTTTTTCTTTTCACACCCAGACCAACTCCTTGGAACTATTAACACGGCCAACCTGGAGATCTTTTTCAACAACATCAAGAACATACGGATAACAAGTTTGGAGTCAGTTTCGAGGTGAGGTTCTTCTTCACCAGTCTGCCTACCATCCATCCAAGTCACTGACATCCTTCGAGTGAAAATTCATGATGAACTCAACTTATCACTGCCTGCACATGATTGCCTTGACGCCACCGATTCTTATGTTAATCACAGCTAACTTTCCTTTGAAGACTCCACGTGTAAGCAGTCTTCCGCCTTGACCTTTGGCTCACCCCCTACGTGCAGTCATGGCCGGCCTATACATGGAAAATTTGGAGGAAAAGAGAGATTGAAAATTCACATCCCACGTTAACGATAGCCTTGCCATCGCAGATGCTACGCAGCTCAACTTCTGACACTAAACCCAGATCAACAGCAACCAAAATTTTCAGTACCTTAGGTAAAGCCAATATCAAGTTCACCAACATTTCATCTAAAACCTTAAAAGACTTAGTCAACAAGAAAAGAAAACCAATGAAAGCCACTGCTGACGTTCATACCATACCGAGAGGAGGTTGTGACAAGGGTTATATAGCTGAAACTTTAAGGAACCTTGATGCTATAGTCAGAGAGCATATATAATAAAGGTCCGTCTATGATTTTGTCAACGCCTGAGACATTTTGTCGTTCACTCGTCAAAGGCCAAGCTGGGTGACTCTGCCCCTCAGGCCGTCAACTAATCAGGTCCCTTTTTTTAAGCCGTTCAACTGTCGGGAGTTCTTCCGTCGGGGTTGCTCAGCTGTGGGGATCCCTTGTCTCCGTCAGGCCGTCCCACTGTCCACCTCCCTCCCTCATCACCTCAGCCAGCGTGGGAACCGTCAGATATAAAAAATAAAAATGAGTTTTCTTTGTGCCTTTTAATTAAGGTCCATTTAAGGAATTGCCAAGCTTTCGTAAGGCATATTTTTAGGACCCCGTGTAAGCGGTGTCGACTTCGGTAGACAGCTCTCGTCGTCAGCGTGTGAAACGCTCCTGACCTTGATAAACAGCTTTCGTTGTCATCGTCTGTTACGTTGCCGACTTTGAAAGGAAGCTCTGGTTGTCGAACGTTGTGAAACGTTGCTGAATTCAGTAGACAACGTTGGTCATTAACGTTAAAACGTTGCTGACTTTAGAGAGCACTATCATCCCTGACGTAAGAACGTTACTGACCGCCATCAGCAACCTGTAGCATCAGCACGTCCAAAACCACACACACACAGTGCTTGCCAGTGCTTGCCAGTGCTTGCCAGTGCTTGTCAGTGCTTGTCAGTGCTTGTCAGTGCCGCATATGCTTTCTTCGCATCATACAAACAGGTGTCAGAGAGTTCTAGCAAGACGGTCAGCCAAAAACTCCTCGAAAGAAATACTTAAAAGCCAGTTGATTGCCTAATAATCGGCTCTCTCTAAGAGACTAATCAACTGACACTTTATTCTCTGCCTACGCTTACTCCCGTTATCTCCCACAACACTCTATCACTCAACTGACAATCTCGAATTGGACGCTTCCATTGGCTTTCAACCTATCGCGAATGCATAAAGTTAACTTCGTTTTTATGAAGGGGACCAAAAAAGACTAATTTAGAAAGTGCTCTTGTGAAACGCAGTTCCAAGTTATGTTTGGAGTTAAAGTCGACTATCATAGGCAATTTACCCTCATTTAAAACGTATTAAAAGGTTCGGAACTCTGCACTAGAATCCTCGTTCTCTAGCTAGAATTTGCCTGCTAATGACCTCTGATAGCGGGCAATTACTAAATAGTTGTTGGCTCCGGATAATGACTAGACGGCTGATGGGGTTTAATTGTAGGTTTGTGGAGCCTCGGAGCTCTAGGTGAGGCTCGATTCTCTCTTTGATGCTCATTAACTCGCGGCATCAGCTTAATAAATCCCTTCCTTTGCATGTTGATCTGTAGTAAAAGAGATCCAACGACCTGACTGATTGAGTGTTAAATAGGAACGTTAGCATTCACAGTGTTGTTTAAGAAAGAAGCAGCAGTTGTTTGATTTTTAATTGTTTGAGTGTGTGTGTGTGTGAGTGTGTGTGTGTGTGTGTGTGTACTCCCCTATTTGTGTTCATATTTTTGTGGCTGTGGGGTTGAGTCTTAATCAATGTACTCTAAAGATTTCTGATAATTAGGTCGTTCAACTATGGAGTTTGGAATGCCAGTATGGACTCGATCTGGTACTCGAGTCGAGTTTTGTACTTTTTACAGAGATCACATCTCACCCGACAAACAGCGATGAAGTATAGCTCTTGTCCCTTCCCCCCTGTCGTCAATGTGTCCGGAAGAACTGTAATAAACAGTGATAACTTTCTCGTAGGGTTGTCGGGAGGCTCGAATGCGGCAAGTGAAAACAATAGCCAGCAGCTCAGTCATATTGCCATAAGACTGTCCTCCCGCTAAGGCAGCGCACATCTCATGCTCGTCCCAAATAATAGGATTACGGAGGTCACACTGGGTCGTTGTCAGGCCCCACTGGACACAGTTACGTCATTAAGACATTGCAGTAATTTCATATATTAGTCTCATAGCTTATCTATTCAATGAGGTATGCAAATGTAATCTTCTCACAGAGGACTGGCGAAGATTGTATTTGGTGAGAAAGATACTGATTGCAGAGGAGTCTTTATTGGTACCATTAAAGACTCCTCTGCATTCACTGTCTTTCTCATCGTAAAAATAAAGACTACTTTCCTATCCATATCTCTCACACCAAGTACAATGAAGGTTCATTCATTTGACGGCTGCAAAGTGTGGAGACAGTCTCTAGATTTCAAATGTCTCATCATTCACCATGAAATGATTTACTATTTCCTGCATGACTTGGTTGAACGTGTGTCTAAATGTGCGGATGTTTGCACATTCTAAAATATAATGTCCTTGTGTGTGTTCTCTGTCCACACACTTTACATTTCATGTGACTGGGATTTCCATTCAAACTGAACTGCCATAGCTAGTTAGTCTAGCTGTGGCAATGTCTGCTTAACTTGTAACTTTCTCCATCGACAGGTTTTCCTTGTCATATTTCTTTCTAGTGGGCAACAGATTAGCTAGTTCCTGTCTGTACTGTTCGACTTCTTTTATCTCATTTGCTAGTTATTTTTCCTAATGGTTTCTAAATTTCTGCTCTTTTTTGTTTATTGCTAATTTATCCAAGGCATCGACTCTACCATACATCCGAAGGTCACTGTGACTCCCATAAAGGTTTTACCATGAATCTCTTTGTTCTATAATTTGTGCATATATTTTTGTCTCACCTTATTTATACAAACATGTTACGTCCAGACAATTATTTATTTTTAAGTTTCGTATATATATATATATATATATATATATATATATATATATATATATATATATATATATATATATATATATATATATATATATATATATATATATATATATTTTTTTTTTTTTTTTTTTTTCAACAAGTCGGCGTCTCCCACCGAGGCAGGGTGACCCAAAAAGAAAGAAAATCCCCAAAAAGAAAAACTTTCATCATCATTCAACACTTTCACCACACTCATACATAATCACTGTCTTTGCAGAGGAGCTCAGATACTACAGCTGAGAAAAGTCCCTCCCAGCTGTCACTATCTCAGACCCTCCTTTAAAGTGCAGGCATTGTACTTCCCATTTCCAGGACTCAAGTCCAACTAAATCAATTAACTGGTTTCCTGAATCCCTTCACACAATGTTACCCTGCTCACACTCCAACAGATCTTCATGTCCCAAAACCATTCGTCTCCATTCACTCCTATCTAACACGCTCACACATGCTTGCTGGAAGTCCAAGCCCTCGCCCACAAAACCTCCTTTACCCCTTCCCTCCAACCTTTTCTAGGACGACCCCTACCCCGCCTTCCTTCCCCTACAGATTTATACGCTCTCCAAGTCATTCTACTTTGATCCATTCTCTCTAAATGACCAAACCACCTCAACAACCCTCTTCAGCCCTCTGACAAATACTTTTAGTAACTCCACACCTTCTCCTAATTTCCACATTCCGAATTTTCTGCATAATATTTACACCACACATTGCCCTTAGACAGGACATCTCCACTGCCTCCAGCCTCCTCCTCGCTGCAGCATTTGCAACCCATGCTTCACACCCATATAAGAGTGTTGGTACCACTATACTTTCGTACATTCCCTTCTTTGCCTCCATGGATAACGTTTTTGTCTCCACAGATACCTCAATGCACCACTCACCTTTTTTCCTTCATCAATTCTATGGTTAACCTCATCCTTCATAAACCCATCTGCTGACACATCAACTCCCAAATATCTGAAAACATTTACTTCTTCCATAATCCCTCTCTCCAATGTGATATCCAATTTTTCTTTATTTAAATCGTTTGATACCCTCATCACCTTACTCTTATCTATGTTCACTTTTAACTTTCTACCTTTACACACTCTCCCAAACTCGTCCACTAACCTTTGCAACTTTTCTTTAGAATCTCCCATAAGCACAGTATCATCAGCAAAAGTAACTGTGTCAACTCCCATTTTGCATTTAATTCTCCATAATTTAATCCCACCCTCTCCCCAACACCCTAGCATTTACTTCTTTTACAACCCCATCTATAAATATATTAAACAACCATGGTGACATTACACAACCCTGTCTAAGACCTACTTTTACCGGGAAGTAATCTCCTCTCTCCTACACACCCTAACCTGAGCCTCACTATCCTCATAAAAACTCTTTACAGCCTTTAGTAACTTACTACCTATTCCATACACTTGCAACATTTGCCACATTGCTCCCCTATCCACTCTATCATATGCCTTTTCTAAATCCATAAATGCAATAAAAACTTCTCTACCTTTATCTAAATACTGTTCACATATAGCTTCACTGTAAACCCTTGATCTACACATCCCCTACCCACTCTAAAGCCTCCTTGCTCATCTGCAATCCTACTCTCTGTCTTACCTCTAATTCTTTCAATAATAACCCTGCCATACACTTTACCTGGTATACTCAGTAAACTTATTCCCTATAATTTTTACACTCTCTTTATCCTTCCTTTATATAAAGGAACTATACATGCTCGCTGCCAATCCCTAGGTACCTTCCTCTTTCATACATTTATTAAACAAAAATACCAACCACTCCAGCACTATATCCCCTGCTTTTAACATTTCTGTCATGATTCCGTCAATTCCAGCTGCTTTACCCCTTTCATTCTACGTAATGCCTCACGCACCTCCCCACACTCACATCCTGCTCTTCTTCACTCCTAAACGATGTTGTACCTCCCTGGCCAGTACATGAAATTATCGCCTCCCTCTTTTCATCGACATTTAAAAGTTCCTCAAAATATTCCCGCCATCTACCCAATACCTCCAGCTCTCCATCTACTAACTCCCTACTCTGTTTTTAACTGACAAATCCATTCGTTCCCTAGGCTTTCTTACCTTGTTTATCTCACTCCAAAATTTTTCTTGTTTTCAGCAAAATTTCTTGACAGATCCTCTCCCATTCTTTCATCCGCTCTTCTTTTGCACTCTCTCACCACTCTCTTCACCTTTCTTTTACTCTCCATATACTCTGCTCTTCTACTAACACTTCTGTTTTGTAAAAAACCTCTCATAAGCTACCATTTTCTTTTATCACACCCTTTACTACTTCATTCCACCACTCACTCCTCTTTCCTCCTGCACCCACCCTCCTATAACCACAAACTTCTGCCCCACATTCTAATACTGCATTTTTAAAACTATCCCAACTCTCTTCAACCCCCACTACTCCTACTTGCACTAGCCCACCTTTCTGCCAATAGTTGCTTATATCTCACCCTAACTTCCTCCTCCCTTAGTTTATACACTTTTACCTCTCTCTTACTTGCTGTTGCCATTTTCCTTTTGTCCCATCTACCTTTTACTCTAACTGTAGCTACAACCAAATAATGATCTGATATATCCGTTGCCCTCTATAAACATGTACATCCTGAAGCCTACTCATCAACCTTTTATCCACCAATACATAATCCAACAAACTACTTTCCTTACGTGCTATATCATACCTTGTATATTTATTTATCCTCTTTTTCATAAAATATGTATTACTTATTACCAAACCTCTTTCTACACATAGCTCAATTAATGGCTCCCCATTTACATTTACCCCTGGCACCCCAAATTTACCTACTACTCCATCCACAACATTTTTACCCACTTTAGCATTAAGATCCCCAACCACAATTACTCTCTCACTTGGTTCAAAACTCCCCACACACTCAGTCAACATTTCCCAAAATCTCTCTCTCCTTCTACACTTCTCTCTTCTCCAGGTGCATAAACACTTACTATAACCCACTTTTCACATCCAACCTTTATTTTACTCCACATAATCCTTGAATTTATACATTTATATTCCTTCTTTACCTGCCATAACTGATTATTCAACATTATTGCCACTCCTTCTTTAGCTCTAACTCTATTTGAAACCCTGATCTAATCACATTTATTTCTCCCCACTGAAACTCTCCTACCCCTTCAGCTTTGTCTCACTTAAAGCCAGGACATCCAGCTTCTTTTCATTCATAACATCTACAATCATCTCTTTCTTATCATTCGCACAACATCCACGCACATTCAAACATCCCACTTTGACGATTTTCTTCTTCTTCTTTTTAGTAAGCTATACAGGAAAAGGGGTTACTAGCCCATTGTTCCCGGCATTTTAGTTGACTTTTACAACACGCATGGCTTACGGAGGAAAGATTCTTATTCCATATTCTTATTGTATATATACTAACAACATCTGTACAACATACAACGTTCGTATGCTTGGGTTGTACACCCGATGACTACTGAATGAAAACTGCGTTTTTGACCGACAAAATGTGGGACTAAAACGCCGAGTCATGTGACTGCAAACTATCTCCAGTCCACTGTAACGTTTTTAAAGACCTGTTTTCGGGGGTCCTAGAAAACGGGGAAAGACACGTAAGACCATTTTCTGTTTTCGGGATTTGAGAGTTTTTCACCGTTAAGATCTTTATGTATTTTTTTTTCTAGGACAAAAGAGAACAACACAAAGCTGGATAAACATAAGGTTGAAAAAATCATTGTTTACTCTCTCTCAGCCTTATGAGGATTTGGGTTGGATCCTACACTCGTAGGATTGAAACTTTTATTGCACAAATCGCGTCCCTTGGTTTAGATCAGGGGTCCCCAAAATAATAGAACTACGAATAATAATAATAATAATAATAATAATAATAATAATAATAATAATAATAATAATAATTTCATTAAAAATGGGTAATATTTAAGGGAGAAGGTGGAAGGTCACAGACACACAACGCAAAGCACGTCCACAGACATTCACTGACACCCCTTTGATCCCCAGCCATTTATCGACCCCTTCGATAACCCAATCGACCCTTGGGGGTCGATATTAACCACTTCTTGGGACCCCTGGTCTGGATGGAACATCCGATCCTACCAGCATTCTGCCGACGATAGTCAAGAAAAGAAACAATATCATCATCATCATCATCATCATCATCATCATCATCATCATCATCATCATCATGCTGCTTCTTCTTCTTTCAAGAGGACAACGTTTCACTTCATGCAGTTAATGGTCTAGTTAATCGGTCCGAAACGTCGTCGTAGGGATCTCTCTTCTATGTGCGGGTTATTTGTGTGTTGTTCCAGTCACGGTATTGTGCCTTTGTGTTAGGTTAGTGAATTCATGTCCTTGTGCGGTCCTTAGAACGACTTGTAAGACTGATGACTTGTAGAGCGACTTATAAGACAGATGACTTGTAGAGCGACTTGTAAGACTGATGACTTGTAGAGCGACTTGTAAGACTGATGACTTGTAGAGCGACTTGTAAGACTGATGACTTGTAGAGCGACTTATACGACTGATGACTTGTAGAGCGACTTGTAAGACTGATGACTTGTAGAGCGACTTGTATGACTTGTAGAGAGACTTATAAGACTGATGACTTGTAGAGCGACTTGTAAGACTGATGACTTGTAGAGCGACTTGTAAGACTGATGACTTGTAGAGCGACTTATAAGACAGATGACTTGTAGAGCGACTTGTAAGACTGATGACTTGTAGAGCGACTTATACGACTGATGACTTGTAGAGCGACTTGTAAGACTGATGACTTGTAGAGCGACTTGTATGACTTGTAGAGAGACTTATAAGACTGATGACTTGTAGAGCGACTTGTAAGACTGATGACTTGTAGAGCGACTTGTAAGACTGATGACTTGTAGAGCGACTTGTAAGACTGATGACTTGTAGAGCGACTTATAAGACTGATGACTTGTAGAGCGATTTGTAAGACTGATGACTTGTAGAGCGACTTGTAAGACTGATGACTTGTAGAGCGACTTGTAAGACTGATGACTTATAGAGCGACTTTTTATACTGATGACTTGTAGAGCGACTTATACGACTGATGATTGTAGAGCGACTTGTAAGACTGATGAGTTGTAGAGCGACTTATAAGACTGATGACTTGTAGAGCGATTTGTAAGACTGATGACTTGTAGAGCGACTTGTAAGACTGATGACTTGTAGAGCGACTTATACGACTGATGACTTGTAGAGCGACTTGTAAGACTGATGACTTGTAGAGCGACTTGTATGACTTGTAGAGCGACTTATAAGACAGATGACTTGTAGAGCGACTTGTAAGACTGATGACTTGTAGAGCGACTTATACGACTGATGACTTGTAGAGCGACTTGTAAGACTGATGACTTGTATAGCGACTTGTATGACTTGTAGAGAGACTTATAAGACTGATGACTTGTAGAGCGACTTGTAAGACTGATGACTTGTAGAGCGACTTGTAAGACTGATGACTTGTAGAGCGACTTGTAAGACTGATGACTTGTAGAGCGACTTATAAGACTGATGACTTGTAGAGCGATTTGTAAGACTGATGACTTGTAGAGCGACTTGTAAGACTGATGACTTGTAGAGCGACTTGTAAGACTGATGAGTTGTAGAGCGACTTGTAAGTAGCGACGAACGATTAGCGACTTCGAGTAGCGACGAACGATTAGCGAGATGGCTTCTTCGTTCCTTGTGTCTTTTGGTCTGGCAACCCAACAGTTCGCTACGGCTCTTATTTGGCAACCCTGATTTTGTTGTCTGGCAACCTTCACCGAGTTTTCCGTATCTCTTCAATTTGTTTACCTCTGCCTCCCGTGCCGTTCAGCTTCACTTATTTATCCACGTATTTATTCCTTGCCTGCTAGGATTCGTTCTGGCTAATGCAGTTATCAAGGCTCTTGGATTCACTTTCGTTATGCTTATTTGCACTTCTGTTTACTAATGTACATATCGGAGAGGTTTGGTTTCCTTGATCTGCAACTTTTACTTCTGTCTTTAATCTTCACTCCAATCCTTAATCTTCACTCCAATCTTTTGATCGCTCGGAAGACGCTTGTCCTACTTTCTGATAGATGTAAGACAGAGTGCTTCTTGAGAATGGTCATGCCTATATTCTTCAAACTCTTAGTTATAAATATATATTTGTTGTTGTTGTAAATAATAATAATAATAATAATAATAATAATAATAATAATAATTAATGATTATTATTATAATTATCGTTATTATCATTACTATTATATCACAATATAATTATTATAAAATATTCATCGTTATTGCTGGGGGTTTTCTAGTGATGAGCTGGACAGGCCAGCAGCGGGAGAATTCTGGTTTTGATCGTCTCTTGAGCGTCGAAAACTCTCTGGATATCGTCACCAGGTGAGGCTGAGTGGTGAGACTTGCTGTGTACATCACTGTGTCTGTGAACTGTCTTCTATTTAATATATAGTTGTTTTTATGCAGTTATAGTGTTATAAATTAGACACGTTTCGCCACACAGTGGCTTCATCAGTCCAATACAAAGTGATGAAGCCACTGTGTGGCGAAACGTTTCCTTAATAAAGATACCCAAGTGTTGCATATGTGTCTAATTTATAACTTGTCGGTTCTCTGAACCATTCATGTACACCCTGTCTGACACAGCAACAGCTTGGGATCTTGATACAAACGAATTCTTCAACACTTGTCCAAACTTTGGACGAAGACCTACTTCGAATAGTGGATGGTACCACTATGACCCCGCCTCCTGCTGCTTCATCTCACCTGACTACAGTATATAAGCCACCTCTACGGCCTTGTGCTGCACTTCTAACAAGATTGATGGACTGAACACATCGACTCCAGGCCGAGGGACTGATTACCTCAAACTCCTCCTCTCCTTACACCTTTCTACTTTGTATTGGACTGATGAAGCCACTGTGTGGCGAAACGTTTCCTTAATAAAGATACCCAAGTGTTGCATATGTGTCTAATTTATAACTTGTAGGTTCTCTGAACCATTCATCTACAGTTATATTGTTGTTCTATACATTCTGAATGTCTATGCTGCTTTTTGTGAATGCATCTCTCTCTCTCTCTCTCTCTCTCTCTCTCTCTCTCTCTCTCTCTCTCTCTCTCTCTCTCTCTCTCTCTCTCTCTTTCTCTCTTTCTCTCTTTCTCTCTTTCTCTCTCTCTCTCTCTCTCTTCTCTCTCTCTCTCTCTCTCTCTCTCTCTCTCTCTCTCTCTCTCTCTCTCTCTCTCTCTCTCTCAAAATACAACAATAGCAAATTTTTGTGTAACGACAGGCATAACAGCTCAGAGAGTAGAGAAAAATACTTTGTAACGACAGCCACGACAGCTCAGAGAAAACATAACCCTATTAAAATACAAACAATCTTCTTAATGGCCAGGCGAGAGGGAAGACCCTCCGTGTGTGGAAGACTAGCAGTAAAAGGGTTGATTTTTGCCTCTGGTTCTTACTAGGTCCACCGTTCCCCTGGTCCATCTTAGCCCTGGTCCGGTATGACCTGGTGAGTGTAAACAAAGCAGTGACCAGACAGACCTGTCTTAACATAAGAACACTCGACCCGGCTCTTAACCCTCCGTGTTTTTTTACAAACTTTATTTTTACATTAATCGCGTGAGGTGCCATACCAGTGTTGGTCATCCAGCGGAAGGAGCACTGGATCCTCCCTTCTGTGAACCGCGATCCAGACGCTCTAGCTAATTGTTCTACCTCCCCCTTTTTTTTTGGCAATTTTTGAAATTTGGAATTAAATTACGAGTCGATCATTATTCTCGTGAGAAAGCGCTAAGCCCGTATTGGTCATAGAGCCCGAGGAGGGAGGCAAATGGGAAGCGAAGAGTTGTTTCATGCGGAAGGTAGATCCAGTTCTCTGGATCAAAAGCACTTAAGATGATGAATAACTTCAAGAAAGGATCTGAGGACTCATAATACATAATTTATGTTCATTAATTTAATTTAAATATTTGCATATAAATTTTGCTCGCCTATAAAAAAAATGTCTCAGTGGTAGGGTATTCGGCTTACAACTGAGGTACCCAGGTTCGATGCTGCGGCGGGTGGAAACAATGGATATGTTTCCAAAAAAAATGGTTATAACTATTTTTTTATTAACACATCGGCCGTCTCCCACCAAGGAAGGGTGGCCCGAAAATGAAAAACTTTCATCATCATTCACTCCATCACTGTCTTTCCAGAGGCGCGCTTACACTAAAGTTATAATACTGCAACATTAACACCCCTACTATGGTGTTATGGTTATAACTATGACCATAATTTTAAAAGGGGTGGACCGGTAAGCCAGCGGAAGGCCTCGGTCAGATGACCAGAAGCTCCAACGGCGGGTCATCATCTGACTAAGACCCGCGTCAGGAGACACTTCTCCTGTTTCCTGATGAACCTTACCTAACCTGTTTCTGTACACCTGCTGGCCCAGGTGTAACAGTAAATAGGTACCTGGGAGTTATTCACCAGTTGTAGGGAGGGGTCATCCTGGAGAAAAGAACTACAAGAACCACAGAAGGAAATATGTTACGCTGCGTTGGAAAGTTATATGCTTCACTCTGTACTAGTCCTTTCGCGTGAATTGAAGGAGACGGCGTTGGTTATATGGGACACGGCGAGTATTTTCTCGGTCAATACGATAGATCATGGTTATACTATGGTTGGGTATACCGACAGTATGTAAATAAGACATATAATACTTGTTAGTCTGGAGATGTTTAGTCCGCCAGGCACTTTATCAATTCTGTCAGAACTGATAGAGGCCATGGTGGGCGAAACGTCTTAAAATTAAAATATTTACACACTGTGACGGGTCATTCACAGGATGTCAACAAGTCGCTCCAGAGAGACACCATTAATGCCCATTATCACTACTTTTCAAGGGCACTAATTAAAGATGTTTATTTAGTAAATTCGCTGCCAATCGTAAATATTCGGAGTTTCCAAAGAAATGAAACAAAACGACACTATGACAGTACGTTACTTATATATATATATATATATATATATATATATATATATATATATATATATATATATATATATATATTGGTAGATTCCAGTTATACAGTCTTGCTACAAAAACACCATCTCAGGTGTAGACAAGGACACAACGCTTCTACAGAGAACCTACATTCACATTATCAATATAAACACTCAGCAAACCACAAAAGTGGTTGTTTTTCTACATGTCTTTTTTTTCTGCCGTTGAAAGGATCAAATTATCTCACCATTTTACAAGGATTAAAAATGATCTTCTTGTCAGCGGGGGTCTATTAAAAAATCTTATGTAATTTTTGCAGAGGGAGCGCAGATAGTTGTGTTGACTGTGAGGGTGTTGGTGGCCTCCACTCCGTCAGGACCCAGGCGTGACCTGACACCACCTTAAAAATAATAATAATAATCCTCCACCTCCACCTCCTCCTCCACCTCCACCTCCACCTCCTCCTCCACCTCCTCCTCCACCTCCACCTCTACCTCTACTTCCTCCTCCACCTCCACCTCCTCCTCCACCACCTCCTCCTCCTCCACCTCCACCTCTACCTCAACTTCCTCCTCCACCTCCACCTTCTCCACCACCTCCACCACCTCCTCCTCCTCCACCACCTCCTCTTCCTCCACCACCTCCTCCTCCTCCACCTCCTCCTCTTCCTCCACCACCTCCTCCACCACCTCCACCTCTACCTCTACTTCCTCCTCCTCCTCCACCTCCACCTCTACCTCTACTTCCTCCTCCACCTCCTCCTCTTCCTCCACCACCTCCTCCACCACCTCCACCTCCTCCACCACCACCACCTCCACCTCTTCCACCTCCTCCACCACCACCACCTCCACTCCTCCACCACCTCCACCTCCTCCACCACCACCACCTCCACCTCCTCCACCACCTCCTCCACCTCCACCACCTCCTCCACCTCCTCCACCACCTCCTCCACCACCTCCACCACCTCCTCCAACACCTCCACCTTCTCCTGCTCGTCTCACTTACCATTCTTGTTTAAGAAGGTTCAACAATATATTCTCACCTCTCGCCAGGTAAACAGTGAATTTTTTTAGGCTTTCCTTTTATCATGTTTTATTCCTCCATGTTCCATTATTTTACTGTTTTATAGTTTCTCCTGATAATTCTCTTCTTCCTCCTCCTCCTCTCTCGTCTTTCTTCTCCCTCTTTTCCTCTTACACTTTTTTACCCACCTTTCCCGTTTCCTCCTTTTCTGTCCTCTTCTTCCTCCTCCTCCTCCTCTTCCTTCTCCCCTCTTCCCTTCTTTATCCACATGTCCGGTTCTACGTCTGTCTTCATTTTTCTCATTTCCTGGTTTTCGTTTACATTAACTTTTATTATCGTTTTATTTTTATTGTTATTGTAGCTCTTTTTACGACTTTCTTCGTTATTGCCGCTTCCCTTCGTTGTTTTTATTTTCGTTATTGCTTTAACCTGCGTTATTGTTTTACCTTCGTTGTTGCTTAAACCTTCGTTATTACTTTTTACTCTCGTTATTGATTATTACTTTCGTTACTTTTATCTTCATTATTGCTTTTATTATCTCGACCCAGAAGATCCGTTCGGACAGCAGAAATCTGGCTCAGGACAAATGGAAGGGGTGATGCTTTATAAAGCTGGATAAAGCTTTATAAATCTCTGTATTGAATTTTATAAAACTCTGCATAGAGCTTTATAAATCTCTACACAGAGTTTTAGGAATTCCTAGACGGGGTTTTCTGAAGCTCTACACAGAGCTTTACCTAGCCCTGCATACAGCTTTATAAATCTCTACACAGAGCGAAAGCCTCAAGCCGCTTTAAAAGGGGCATGAGGCTTTCCAGTCAGATTTACAATTTCAACTACCGTAACCGAATTGACGATATATCGTGTAGAAACACATAAGCCATTTTAAGAACATAAGAACATAAGAAAGGAGGAACACTGCAGCAGGCCTATTGGCCCATACTAGGCAGGTCCTTCACATTCCATCCCACTAACAGAACATTTGTTCTGTTTCTATCTAAAACAGCACAAAATAACACGATCAACGTTATTAGATACTTTCTGCAGTACTTTCTGCATTACTCCATGTTTTATTCTATTGTATATCCTCCTTCCCCCCTTCCTTCAGACGGTCTCTTATGTTTCGTCTTAAGATTATAAAGCTAAAGAACAGTGATCTCGGGGAAATTAAAGGATGGCCATTGGAGTTCCCAGAGGTCGTGTGATCATTGGGGATTGGGAAGAGATGTACCAGGGTCAAGTAACGACCGTGGGAAACCACCATTATCCGGCCTCACCCGGCCGTTATCCGGCCCTCAGCCGGCCGTTTGAGGGGCCGGAATTAGTGCCTTATGTAATTCATTGGTCCACATCTCGCGGGGTAATGGTCACGAGACGGATGATTGAGACTCGTGTCAATCACGATGTTGTCATTACTCGGTGGTTTTGTATTCACGGGAAGCGACTCTGTTGTGTATTGTGTGTGTGTGTGTGTGTGTGTGCGTGTGTGTATGTGTGTGTGTGCGTGTGTGTTAGTTACCATTTTGTCCTAGGCACATGTCAATTAGACACTAGGCCTGTGTGTGTGTGTGTGTGTGTGTGTGTGTGTGTGTGTTGTGTGTGTGTGTGTGTGTATGACTCAACTCTCGATTTATAGGGTTTAAACCGAACTAAGTGAGAGGTTATTTATATAAACATAATTTAGTTATCATTATTTAAAGGTGAACCTGGAGTTTACCTGGAGAGAGTTCCGGGGGTCAACGCCCCCGCGGCCGGGTCTGTGACCAGGCCTAATGGTGAATCAGAGCCTGATCAACCAGGCTGTTACTGCTGGCCGCACGCAGTCCGACGTACGAACCACAGCCCGGCTGGTCAGGTACTGACTTTAGGTGCCTGTCCAGTGCCTGCTTGAAGACAGCCAGGGGTCTATTGGTAATCCCCCTTATGTACGCTGGGAGGCAGTTGAACAGTCTTGGGCCCCTGAGACTTATTGTGTTGTCTCTCAACGTGCTAGTGGCACCCCTGCTTTTCATTGGGGGGATGTTACATCGCCTGCCGAGTCTTTTGCTTTCGTAGGGAGTGACTCTCGTGTGCAAGTTTGGTACTAATCCCTCGAGAATTTTCCACGTGTATATAATAATGTATCTCTCCCGCCTGCGTTCCAGGGAGTACAGGTTTAGGAACTTCAAGCGTTCCCAGTAATTGAGGTGGTTTATCGCAGTTATGCGTGCCGTGAAGGTTCTCTGTACATTTTCTAGGTCAGCAATTTCACCCGCCTTGAAAGGTGCAGTTAGTGTGCAGCAATATTCCAGCCTAGATAGAACAAGCCACCTGAAAAGTGTCATCATGAAATGTATAAAAAAAAAGAAGAATAGAGGAGGAGGAAAATAAGAAATAAAATTACGTGTAGAAATTAGAGAGCGCTGGGAAAAAGGGACTAAACAAAGGTTCTCAAAAAGGCAAGTTGAAAGTAGACTGATCATCTGTAGGTTGGCTAAAAGGCCTTTTAAACCGTAAATCAGATGATGTCTTATCTGGAGGTAAAAACCAAGTGATAACTCATTATATATATATATATATATATATATATATATATATATATATATATATATATATATATATATATATATATATGTGTGTGTGTGTGTGTGTGTGTGTGTGTGTGTGTGTGTGTGTGTGTGTGTGTGTGTGTGTGTGTGTTGTGTGTGTGTGTGTGTGTGTATACATACATACACATACATACCCGTATGTTTATATGTGTGTGTGTATACTCTCAAGATACACAAGCGTTTCTAAATATATTGAATAGGACCCACTCATCCATTAGGAATAATGCACTTACAGGAATAGAGAGAGAGAGAGAGAGCCGCTCTGGGAGTCACCACAGAAATACTGCTGAAGGTATACGTTGAAGGGCGAACACAGAGGTCAGCTGAGGTCAGGTCAGAGGTCGTGTGGGTGGAGTGAGTGAGTTGTAACCTGGGCAAGTGCCAGACCTCTTGAAAAATATTGGGGAGAGAGAAGTAATAAAAATACCTAAACTGGTATGAACTATTATTCCATGTCAAGTCTAGCCACTGAAAAAGAGAAAGTTCTGAGAGAGAGAGAGAGAGAGAGAGAGAGAGAGAGAGAGAGAGAGAGAGAGAGATACAAGTTAGTGAGGTAAGTTCTGAAGAAGACTTAGCTCTCTCACACGTGACTGTGATGTCACAGTCACTAAATTTGCAACACCACCAGTCCCCAGAGATCGTACAAACAGTAAATTTTCACCAACGAAATTGTACAAGGAGACGATCTAAAGTAATGATAATCATCAATAACATTGTGAAATATAATAGCAGGTAGGAAATGTGTAATGGTTATTGCACAATGCGCTGACAGTGTCCTCTCACATATCGATTCCAAATGTCCCAACTTTGACCTGGTACGTACAAGTATTAATGAACTCTAAGCTTTATTATGCAGCCAAGCTTATTCAGCTTCACAAGTAAGCTGCATAACAGTTTTTCTTGGAACCTTCCAGTTGTCCAGATGTGTTATTTCTGTCACAAGTTGTTCACGAATTTGGTGAGGAGAGCTGGCCTATATTGCAGCTTCTCTCTCTAGTAGATGAACGATGGATTAAGCCAACTAGTAGTGAGACTATGTTTGCAGTATGTAATAATATTGGTAGAATTACCGACAATATGTTAAGTAAAAGGACACAAATGCAACTAATGTGACTTTTTATTGTGGCAACGTTTCGCTCTCACTTTGAGAGTATATATATACGCTCTGTGTCCATGTATCGCTTGTAACGGCTTGACAAAGCTCCTGGAGAGCGAAACGTTGCCACAATAAAATGTCACATTAGTTGCATTTGTGTCCTTTTACTTAACATGTTTGCAGTACAAAAACTATATCACGACGTTTCGCATACGTTGAGCATCGTCCGCGAACGAAACGTCGCAATGAGGGGTTTAACTGTCAATATTATCTTTCTCCCTTCTTCAACGGGTACCAGCTATGTACATCACCTGACTTATTCTCGTCTGAACAACGACTCTTCCACCTTCAGGTAGCAAGGTCTTCTCTCTCTCTACTCTTCAGGCAGCTCACTCTCTCCACCTGCAGGAATGGAGGAGGGAGTGGTGGTGGTGGAGAGAAATAGAAGGCGGGGTGACACAGCGCTCTAACTGAGAAACTCCCACTACTTGACCCATGAACCATCCCTTGTTTGGACAGTGCCATGCTCATTTTCCATTATTCTGGCATATATATATATATATATATATATATATATATATATATATATATATATATATATATATATATCTTTCTTTCAACACGTTGGCCGTTTCCCACTGAAGCGGTGTGGCCCAAAAGGAAAAATGAGTTTCTCCTTTTACATTTAAGTAATATATACAGGAGAAGGGGTTACTAGCCCCTTGCTCCCGGCATTTTAGTCGCCTCTTACGACACACATGGCTTACGGAGGAAGAATTCTGTTCCACTTCCCCATGGAGAAGAGGAAATAAGAACTAGTAAGAAAATAGAAGAAAACCCAGAGGGTGTGTATATATATATCCTTGTACATGAATGTGAGTGTGACCTAAGTGTAAGTAGAAGTAACAAGACATACCTGAAATCTTGTATGTTTATGAGACAGAAAAAAGATACCAGTAATCCTACCATCATGTAAAACAATTACAGGCTTTCGTTTTACACTCACTTGGCAGGACGGTAGTACCTCCCTGGGCGGTTGTTATATATATATATATATATATATATATATATATATATATATATATATATATATATATATATATTGTGTGTGTTGTGTGTTGTGTGTGTGTGTGTGTGTGTGTGTGTGTGTGTGTGTGTGTGTGTGTGTGTGTGTGTGAAAGAAGATTTAACAATATCAGGAAAGTTACAAATTTGTATAAGGAGTAATGATGACAGATAATAAGAAGTCTTCGACGACAGCTTTCCACAGGGTTAAAGTTTCCCCCAGCCAGCTGCAATACCAGCTGCTGCCGAGGTAACTTTTTCAAAGAGATCGAACGATACAAGAGCGTCGAAGTCACAGTATAGATCATAGATCTACTCAGTCATCAGTGAGGATTTTGCGGTATCGGGGAACAGGTCCCCGGCTTCGTTTCTTGGTCAAGAAGATGCTGGTGCGATGACTTCCAAACTTCTTGGATTTTGGCATTGACTCCTGAAGTCTATTCCGCTGCTTTCCCAGTGTGCTCCACGCACTCACTGCTCCCCTCACCTACTGTGTTCCCCACACTCTCTACCCTCACCTTGTGTGTTCCACTCACTCAATATCGCTCACCTTGTGTGTTCCCCACACTCACTACCACTCACCTATTGTGTTCCCCACACTCACTACCCTCACCTATTGTGTTCCCCACACTCACTACCCCTCACCTACTGTGTTCCCCACACTCTCTACCCTCACCTTGTGTGTTCCCCACACTCACTACCCCTCACCTTGTGTGTTCCCCACACTCACTACCCCTCACCTATTGTGTTCCCCACACTCACTACCCCTCACTTTTTGTGTTCCACATACTCACTACCCCTCACCTTGTGTGTTCCACCCACCCAATACCCCTCACCTTGTGTGTTCCCCACACTCACTACCCCTCACCTTGTGTTCCACGCACTCAATACCCCTCACTTTGTGTGTTCCACCCACCCAATACCCTATATCTACACTACTGAATAGCGACCAGAAAACTGACACCCGAGTATGACACCTGCGTATGACACAGTCATACGCTCAAACTTTCATTTTGTTGTCAGTGTCACACACATCAGACGTTGCTGAGGAGGATGTTTGGATTAACATCATCCTGATGGATTCTTTGTTAAGAATCCTGAAGGTTGTTCTTAAACTCTAACATCTTTCCTATGCTTCTGGATGCATCCTTATTTACGTTGATGATTAAGACACATGTCCAACAGTTAGGTATCTTTATTGTTGAAACATGTCTCCTACAAAGTAGGCTTCTTCAGTCAGATACAGAGGCAGCAAGTGTAGTAGTGAAATGAAGATGAGGTGGTCAGTCCCTCAACCTTGGGGATATGAGGTGGTCAGCTCCATGCTAGCCATAACAGAGTGGAGCCTCTGTATCCCCACTCTAAAACACCACTAACTTACTGGATGTTTCCTGTATCACCCCACACCACTGCTTATCCACCAGGCAAAACTATCCTCGCCACCACCACCATTACCACCATCACCACCTCTACCACCACCACCAACATCCTCCTCCACCGACTACCTGGGAATGTTGCAACCATCATTACTATTCAGCATGGCATCGGCTTTCAGGTAAAGTATTTACGCTTGCGTGCAAGGTCTATGTTGTGTCTTCAGCCTCTGACAATGGAAGCACCATTAGAAAACTAATATTATCCCACACTCCTCTTATGTCTAGCTTCCGCAGTCATTTGTCCGAGACCGCTTTCCCCTATGTCTGTATTCGTCTGTGTTTGTCTGTGTTTGTAAGCTGTAGCCTCTTGCGACACTTCTATAAATTCATCATCTGTGTTTTAGTGATGTTTGTATTTCGTATATGATTGTATGATTGTCCTTAAAATATTTTCATAAAACACTAGCTTCTAGTTCTCCAGGTTTTATATTTTTTATTAATATTTTATTATTAATAAAAAATATAAAACCTTAAAGGCTTTTAAGGCCATTTTCCCCAACTGCAAAACTGCATTTTCTTGCAATCTGGCATTTATAGAAGTGTCTAAGATTCGCAGAATCGTTTGCCTTTCAGTTATTTTTTATAAAGAATAGTGAAGCATTGCGCTAAACCCATGGGGGTCACTCAGCGCAAGGAGTGATGAAGGCTCGATCCTTCCTCTAACTTCAGCCTCCTCCTGTCTAAAGAACAGTTAGAAACACTGTAATTTTACTGCTATTGGTATCCAGACTGCAGACGATGTCGAACACTCCCTTCAGGAGGTGGTCTGAAAGGGCAGGATGGAGCTTTACTCCCGACATTCGTTGAGGAACACTCTTGTCAGGGGCGCTGAAGGATAGCTGTACAGCCACCATTCGTTACGGCTGTCGTAGGTTGGGATAATGCTGACCTGGTACGCGGATCATCGCTGGGCTCCAGGTCGCCGGAGTCAGACCTTTCCTGCCCGCCTTAACCCAGAACTGACCTTGCATAATTGTCTTCAAGGTGCATGACGGCTTCTTTCATGCAAATCTAAAGCTTCATTCACACAAGCTTGAAGCTTTTTTTGAACAGATTTCAACATGGAGCCACGTGGTTTTGATTATCCATATTATTATATCCCATTTCCGATTTCGCTTATTTTCGTATTTAATTCTGTCCATCTTGGGTCAAGCCGTCCGCTTTCTCGCATTTAATAAAAAGAGGTGTGTGACAGGGATTTCATCCACCTACCTGTTGATAGTTCCTGGGGACCATCTCTCCCGCGCCCCGGTCCAGGACCAGGCCTCTTGGTTGACAGCCTGATAAGTCAGGTTCTTGCTGTCAGCAGCACGCAATGTTAGAGTAGAGGACAGATACGGCAGGAACTGGGGAGAGGAATATCATACCTCTCCAAGTCTCCCTGCTTCCTCCTTGATCCATTGACTACCTGCTTCCTCCCTGGTCCATAGACTACCTTCTTCCTCCCTGATCCATCGACTCCCTGCTTCCTCCCTGATCCATCGACTCCCTGCTTCCTCCCTGATCCATCGATTCCCTGCTTCCTCCCTGATCCATCGACTACCTTCTTCCTCCCTGATCCATCGACTCCCTGCTTCCTCCCTGATCCGTCCACTCCATGCTTCCTCCCTGATCCATTGACTCCCTGCTTCCTCCCTCTTCCATCGACTCCCTGCTTCCTCCCACATCCATCCACCAGCCTCTCCCTCAACCCACTACCTCGACAACGACCCCTACCCTCCATACCACCCCTCCTTTCCCCTGACCCACCTCCACACCCATTTCCACCCCACACAATTCTTCTTTCCACATCCCAACACCCCAGCCCACCACCGACACCATAACCCCGGCCCTCCCTCCACTCTTCTTCCCCTTCTTTAACCCACTAACTCTCTCTCCTATTCACCCTCCACAACAATGGGTACAACAAGGTACTTCGTAACACCACCACAGCAAGAATGTCAGCAGACCTCAATGAGAGAGAGAGAGAGAGAGAGAGAGAGAGAGAGAGAGAGAGAGAGAGAGAGAGAGAGAGAGAGAGAGAGAGAGAGAGAGAGAGAGAGAGATAAACTAGACAACACACAGCGGGTAGAACTAACTAGTTAGAGATCCCACAGAGACGACCCACCAGGGTGATGCTTCTGTAATGGTAAACAAGACTCCCCTCCCTCCCCTATCACACATCAATAAATATTACTGATATCCAAAATAAAACAGATAAGTTGTAATGAAAGACTGTGGAAAAGATAAATATACTAAATATATGTCAGCTATAGAGAAACAGGGAGGGAGGGAGAGGGAGGGGAAGGGAGAGAGGTGAGAGGAGAGAAGAGTGAAGGCCAGGGGCGGGGGGAGGTGAGAGACGTGAGAGACAGGAAAAGAATCTCAGTAATATGATTTCGTTGATATTGTCACTTAATAATTGTTTGTATATTTGGTAATTAGAGATATATATACGCTGAGATATGTTTATCTCTCGGTGTATATATACTGGGAGATGTTTATCTGTGTATGTACACTGGAAGATGTGTATCTCTCAGTGTTTATAAACCGAGAGATGTGCAGCATATTTCCCAGTGTATGTACAGTGAGAGATGTTTATCTCTCAGTGTACATGCATCTAGAGTTAACTTTAATCTCTGTCTTAGAAATAAAGTATTCTTGTCTGCTGCGGTAGAGGTAAAACGCAGCCTTAATGACCCCTCCTGCAGTGGATCGCCTTTAAACCAAACAAACTCTTCGGTATCAACAAAGGTGATTGCGAAATCATATTGGCATGTCCAGCATAGGTCACCAAAGGTCACAGCCAAACCTTCTTGACATTTGATAAAATACACAGCGAAAAACTCTTGATAAGTGCAACAAAGACTGCCAAGAAAGGTCGAAGTCAAACCTTTTGACCTCTGTACTGAAGATCGAGAAAGATCAATTCTTAAATCTTCTTCATCTACAGAGCAATCTTCAACAAATGTCAAACGTAATCTTCTTAGTCCATAGTCGTAATGCTTAACAAAGGCTATGGTAGCGAAGTTCTCACTGACCCATATATATATATATATATATATATATATATATATATATATATATATATATATATATATATATATATATATATATATATATATATATATATATTGTTGTGCTTCCCATTGTCTTGGTTTTCCGTAGTTAACGGGAAAATAATCAAGGGGTAAAAATAACATAACACTTATTCACAGAGCTACAGACGTGGGTCACTTTCCTCCTCTACAGATGACTAAGATACTTTCTTCCCACAAGATTAATTTTTTTCCCCGTCACCGGGGATGAGGTATTACTTATTTTTACGTCACTGAGGAAGGGAATTACTTTTGTTCCTACCTTCATAGAGGATGAATGTTACTTTCTTCCCATACGAAGGACCGGGAATACATTTCTTCCTCACTGAGGCCGGTGGTCATTTTCTTCCCTCACGGAGAGACATCTATGCAAATGAGGGTGTTGAGGTGTTTAACAGCTTGTTGAGTGAGACTTTACTGACTGTGAAGAGTTCTTCTCCTGTGCGTACTGAAGCACAGATTCCTTTTAATATAATGTTTGTTGGTTTAGTCGAAATTACTTGATTACGTTGGTTGATTCGTTTTATTTGAGGCTTCTCACGATGGTTTGTAATTCCTCCATCCACTGGGAAACTAATATCGTGGATACTATTCCTGAAAACATGGATTAAATCAAATTCTTAGTGTATATACATTTAAAGATGCTCAACTCACGATGTATATACTCTGTTGGAAGACTGATTTTATTTTGGTAAAATTTACGGTTCTTTTCCTTCCCTGTATTTCCAGACTCCTAAATCTTAGCAACCAACACCCTCCGACTTTAAGATATCAAACTTACTTTTCGCCAAACTAAAAACCTTCACATTAATCTAGTTTATTCTCCAGCTGCCGCTGATGCTTCCGGTGTCTACTGCACTTCCTGGTTCTCTTGTCTTCGCCAATACTATAACGATAGTGGCCGCTCACTTTCAGGTTGACTTAATTAATAGAGGACAAGAGAAGTGTTCGCCTTGATGACTAACAATGATCTTTTCTGTCACGTTAGAGATTACAGTCATTCTATTAACTGGTCCTCTGCCAAAACTGTCTTTCTTCTAGGCTTCACAATCGCCGTCTTGTTGAAGCATCACTTGTACTAACAACTTTCCTAACATGAATCTTAGTCGTGGCTTTGTCTCTGTAGATGCCATCCTTTCTCATTACATTGTCAACTGCTTTAACTTCAGATCACTCGTGACTTGACCTGACTTTTGTCTCTTCCTGTCCTTACCTCTTCACCTTTCCTGTCTTCTGCCTTGGTGGGTTCTGTACTTTCGGTTTTTTTGTCCCTCAGGGTTTTGTCTTTTACCCCCGTGGGTCAACTGCTCTCCTACCTCTACTTCCACTACTACTATTAGTTCTCCCATCTTCACCTCGCTCCTGCCGTATATATTCCGGTCTTCTTCCCTTTTCGCTTCTCTGGGACTTGTTAATCGACCAAGTTGGACCGAAACGTCGTTAAAAGTTTGCCTCTCCTAAGTGCGGGTTATTCGTGTATTCTTCCAGTCACGGTGTTATTTATATATTGTTGGGTTTCATAAATGCTAAATAAATTTTAGTCGATCTATGATGCGTTTAGTAGAATTACGTTAGGTTAAGTGAGGTCTCTGAGAGGTTTAGTGCAAAACCTAAAAAAAAAAAAAATACGTCTTTTTCAGTGAAAAAAAATATATATATCAATTAATCCATAAAGGACAGATTTAGAGAACATAATTTTTAGGGCAGTTCGTCCTAATTGATTAACTTGACTTATGCCTGGTGGCATAAGTCAAGTTAACCAATAGACCCCTGGCTGCCTTCAAGAGGGTGTTGGACAGATACGTAAAGTCAGTACCTGATTAGCCGGGCTGTGGTTCGTATGTTGGACTACGTGCATCCAGCAGTAACAGCTTGGTTGATCAGGGACGGATCCAACGGGAGGTCAAGGACTGGGCCATATATATATATATATATATATATATATATATATATATATATATATATGTCGTGCCGATTAGGTAAAACTGGTCAATTAGTAAGAACTCATCTAAAATTAAGTCCTTTCTAAAATTTTCTCTTATACGTTTAAAGATATATTTTTTTCATTTATGTTAATGTAAGAATTTATAATTTTGTACCAAGAGAAACTTTGAAAACCTACCTAACCTTATTACAACAAGCGCAATTTAATTTAGCCTAACCCTACTAAATATATTTTAGATACGTTAACATTAATTTAATAATAAACAAACACAATGAAATATATTTTTCGTTATGTTCAGAATGATTTTGGCGAAATTATTGCATACACAAATTTTCACTTGTCTTAATATATATATATATATATATATATATATATATATATATATATATATATATATATATATATATATATATATATATATATATATATACACACACATTATTGTGACCACGAACGAGTGGTATTGAATCAATAACAACACTGCGACTAGCCAAGGATTCGAACCCATGTAGTTTTGACCCTGCCTCGTGGTGAGCGAAAATCACATGACGCCTTAACCCACTGAACCACACAATCCTACAAGAACCAAGCACCCAGCCAAGCTACTTCACTCATATTTAAAGAATAAACATTATGTAATGACGGGGAACACTGACCCTGATGCGCATCATTTAATGAAGACGAACCGAGTCATCATTTAATGATAACATGTGATGGAAGACTCCCATACTGTGCTCCACTCAGGGAAATTCTCGCTCGAACTCCGGGAAAAAAAATATCAGTGATGAAATTCCTTAAATTATGCATTATAATGACGGGGTAGCTGTAAATGTTATTCTGCGCCGGGGGAATGAGAGGTAATCAGGGGAGCTCCAATACCTTGGATGGAGAGATACTTTCCAGCGTTAAACATACCCTGAGGTCTCGCTATCTACACTGGCTCCTTAACTTGACGTTCATATCAAATTGATTCAGCGTTTATTTTTATGTTAATGAGGAGGGAGAGACGATATTGCTAGCGAATTATTCTGCAGATTATTATTATTATAATTATTATTCGTAGTAATAGTAGTAGTAGTAATATCAAATGTTCTTAGAGTATATACAAATGTAAAGAGAGAAGTTCGTCGGGTCACCATCTGGAGAAGACCCGAGCCAGGACAAGACCGGCGAACTTACTACAATACAGACAGAAGTTAAAGAGCCTACACAGTAGATAACGACGTATTTATTGCTCTCTGAGATTCAAATATCATCTAAGACTTGAGCCTTGCCAGGACACTGCAACGTTGATCTAGCATTACGAAGAAAGGCAAACATACACAAACAAATACACACACACACACACACACAAAAAAAAAAAAAAAAAAAAAAAACGCACACACATAGACATGAACAACTACCTGCACGGAGTTCAGTGAGACAGGGCGCTGGCAGGGAAGTCAGTAAACGAGATGATGGAATATATGACAACAATATGCAAGGAAGCTGAGGAGAGGTTTGTACCCAAGGGTAACAAGAATAACGAAAAAGCCAGGATGAGCCCTTGGTTCATCCAAAGGTGCAGGGAGGCCAAAACCAAGTGTGCTAGGGAATGGAAGAAGTATATAAGGCAAAGGACCCAGAAGAATAAGGAGAGCAGTCGTAGAGCCAGAAATGAATATGCACAGGTGAGAAGGGAGGCCCAAAGACAATACGAGAATGACATAGCAGCGAAAGCCAAATCTGACCCAAAGCTGTTCTACAGCCACATCAGGAGGAGAACAACAGTCAAGGAAGGACTGCTGAGGAAGGAAGAAGGGAAGGTCACAAGAAATGGCCGCGGAGAGGTGGGGTACACCATCAAGTGTTGGACACAATACATACAACTGAGGAGGAAGTGAAGAGGCTGCTCAGCGAGCTAGATACCTCAAAGGCGATGGGGCCGGATAACATCTCTCCATGGGTCCTGAGAGAGGGAGCAGAGGCGCTATGTGTACCACTAGCAACAATCTTCAACACATCTATCCAAACAGGGCGACTACCTGAGGTATGGAAGACAGCAAATGTAGTCCCAATTTTTAAAAAAGGAAACAGACACGAACCGCTAAACTACAGACCAGTGTCTCTGACATGTATAGTATGCAAGGTCGTGGAGAAGATTGTCAGAAGAGTGGTGGAGCACCTAGAAAGGAATGAGCTTATCAACGACAGGTAGCATGGTTTCAGGGATGGGAAATCCTGCATCAAAAACCTACTGGAGTTCTATGACAGGGTGACAGCAGTAAGACAAGAGAGAGAGGGGTGGGTAGATTGCATTTTCTTGCACTGTAAGAAGGCGTTTGACACAGTTCCACACAAGAGATTAGTGCAAAAGCTGGAGAACCAGGCAGAAATAACAAGGAAGGCACTACAATGGATCAGGGAATACCTGTCAGGAAGACAACAGCGGGTCATGGTACGTGGCGAGGTGTCAGAGTGGGCGCCTGTAACGAGCGGGGTGCCATGGGGATCAGTCCTAGGACCGGTGCTGTTTCTGGTATTTGTGAACGACATGACGGAAGGAATAGACTCCGAAGTGTCCCTGTTTGCAGATGATGTGAAGTTGACGAGAAGAATTCAATCGGACGAAGACCAGGCAGAACTACAAAGGGATCTGGACAGGCTGCAGGCCTGGTTCAGCAACTGGCTCCTGGAATTCCACCCCATGAAGTGCAAAGTCATGAAGATTGGGGAAGGGCAAAGCAGAACGCACACGGAGTACAGTCTAGGGGACCAGAGCCTACAAACCTCACTCAAGGAAAAAGATCTTGGGGTGAGTATAACATCGGGCACATCTCCTGAGGCGCACATCAACCAAATAACTGCTGCAGCATACGGGCGCCTAGCAAACCTAAGAACAGCATTCCGACATCTTAATAAGGAGTCATTCAGGACCCTGTACACTGTGTACGTTGGGCCCATACTGGAGTATGTACCGCCAGTTTGGAACCCTCACCTAGCCAAGCATGTAAGGAAACTAGAGAAAGTGCAAAGGTTTGCAACAAGACTAGTCCCGGAGCTAAGGGGTATGTCCTACCAGGAGAGGTTACGGGAAATCGACCTGACGACACTGGAAGACAGGAGAGATAGAGGGGATATGATAACGACTTATAAAATACTGAGATGAATCGACAGGGTGGACAGAGACAGAATATTCCAGAGATGGAATACAGCAACAAGGGGTCACAGTTGGAAGGTAAAGACTCAGATGAATCACAGAGATGTTAGGAAGTATTTCTTCAGTCACAGAGTTCTCAGAAAGTGGAATAGTCTGGGAAGTGATGTAGTGGAGGTAGGATCCATACATAGGTTTAAGGAGAGGTATGATAAAGTTCAAAGAGCAGATAGAGTGACCGAGTAGCGGCCAGTGAAGATGCGGGGCCAGGAGCTGTGCCTCGAAGCCCGCAACCACAACTAGATGAGTACAACTAGGTGAGTACACACACACAACGCAAGTGGATACATTTCTATCCCTTAAGTGCACTGTTGACACAGGAGAGGTGTAGCTGACATCGTGACTAGAGTTCCTTTCCTCACCAAGGTTAGGTGAGTAGTCATATTTAGCACAGGGTTGTGCAGAAGTGATTTATGAGTTGGTGGTCCTGGGTAATGGAAGGGAAGGAGTGCTGGTGGTCCTGGGTGATGGAAGGGAAGGGGCGCTGGTGGTCCTATGGAAGGGAAGGGGAGCTGGTGGTCCTGGGTGATGGAGGGGAAGGGGCGCTGGTGGTTCTAGGTAATGGAAGGAAAGGGGCGCTAGTGGTCCTAGGTGATGGAAAGGAAGAGGCGCTGGTGGTCATATGGAAGCGAAGGGTAGCTGGTGGTCCTGGGTGATGGAAGGGAAGGGACGCTGGTGGTCCTAGGTAATGGAAGGGAAGGGGCGCTGGTGGTCATAGGCGTTTTAAGGAAAGGGGCGCTGGTGGTCATAGGCGTTTTAAGGAAAGGGGCGCTGGTGGTCCTATGGAAGGGAAAGGGGGCTGGTGGTCCTAGGTAATGGAAGGGAAGGGGAGCTGGTGGTCCTGGGTAATGGAAGGGAAAAGGCACCTGTTTTCTTAGGTAATGGAAGGGAAGGGGCGCTGGTGGTCCTAGGTAATGGAAGGGAACGGGCGCTGGTGGTCATATGGAAGGGAAGGGTAGCTGGTGGTCATATGGAAGGGAAGGGTAGCTGGTGGTCATATGGAAGGGAAGGGTAGCTGGTGGTCATATGGAAGGGAAGGGTAGCTGGTGGTCATATGGAAGGGAAGGGTAGCTGGTGGTCATATGGAAGGGAAGGGTAGCTGGTGGTCCTGGGTGATGGAAGGGAAGGGGCGCTGGTGGTCCTAGGTAAGGGAAGGGAAGGGGCGCTGGTGGTCATAGGCGTTTTAAGGAAAGGGGTGCTGGTGATCCTATGGAACGGAAAGGGCGCTGGTGGTCCTAGGTAATGGAAGGGAAGGGGAGCTGGTGGTCCTGGGTAATAGAAGGGAAGGGGCGCCGGTTTTCTTAGGTAATGGAAGGGAAGGGGCGCTGGTGGTCCTAGGTAATGGAAGGGAACGGACGCTGGTGGTCCTAGGTGATGAAAGGGAAGGGGCGCTGGTGGTCCTATGGAAGGGAAGGGGAGCTGGTGGTCCTGGGTGATGGAAGGGAAGGGACGATGGTGGTCCTGGGAGATGGAAGGGAAGGGGCGCTGGTGATCCTGGGTAATGGAAGGGAAGGGGCGCTGGTGGTAGTAGGTGATGGAGAGGAAGGGGCGCTGGTGGTCCTAGGTGTTTTAAGGAAAGGGGCGCTGGTGGTCCTAGGTGTTTTAAGGAAAGGGGCGCTGGTGGTCCTAGGTGTTTTAAGGAAAGGGGCGCTGGTGGTCCTATGGAAGGGAAAGGGCGCTGGTGGTCCTAGGTAATGGAAGGGAAAGGGAGCTGGTGGTCCTGGGTAATGGAAGGGAAGGGGCGCTGGTTTTCCTAGGTAATGGAAGGGAAGGGGCGCTGGTGGTGGTCCTAGATAATGGAAGGGAAGGGGCGCTGGTGGTCCTAGGTGATGGAAGGGAAGGGGCGCTGGTGGTCCTATGGAAGGGAAGGGGAGCTGGTGGTCTTGGGTAATGGAAGGGAAGGGGCGATGGTGGTCCTAGGTGATGGAAGGGAAGGGGCGCTGGTGGTCCTGGTAGATGGAAGGGAAGGGGCGCTGGTGGTCCTAGGTGATGGAAAGGAAGGGGCACTGGTGGTCCTGGGTAATGGAAGGGAAGGGGCGCTGATGGTCCTGGGTGATGGAACGGAATGGGCGCTGGTGCTCCTGGGTAATGGAAGGGAAGGGGCGATGGTGGTCTTGGGTGATGGAAGGGAAGGGGCGCTGGTGGTCCTGGGTAATGGAAGGGAAGGGGCGCTGGTGGTCCTGGGTAATGGAAGGGAAGGGGCGCTGGTAGTCCTATGGAAGAAAGGGGCACTGGGGGTAGTAGGGAAGGGAAGGGGCACTAGTGGTCCTAGTTAATGGAAGGGAAGGGGTGGTGGTGGTCATATAGAAGGAAAGGGGTGCTGGTGGCCCTAGTTAATGGAAGTGAAGTGGCGCTGGTGATCCTATGGAAGAAAAGGGGCGCTGGTGGCCATATGGAAGGGAAGGGGCGCTGCTGGTCCTATGAAAGGGAAGGGGCACTAGTGGTCCTGGGTAATGGAAGGGAAGAGGCGCTAGGGGTAATGGGTAATGGAAGGGAAGGGGCGCTGGTGATCCTATGGAAAAGAAGGAGCGCTGGTGGTCCTATGGTAGGGAAGGGGCGGTAGTGGTCCTAGGTAATGGAATGGAAGGGGCGCTAATAGTCCTGGTTAATGGAAGGGAAGGGGCGCTGGTGGTCCTAGGTAATGGAAGGCAAAGGGCGCTTGTGGTCCTATGGTAAGGAAGGGGCGCTAGTGGTCCTAGGTAATGGAAGGGAAGGGGCGCTAATAGTCCTAGTTAATGGAAGGGAAGGGGCGCTAATAGTCCTGGTTAATGGAAGGGAAGGGGCGCTGGTGGTCCTGGGTAATGGAAGGGAAGGGGAGGTTTCCTTGACCTTCTCTGGTGGGTATATTCTGCTTTTAACAAAATGTGTGTTTTTGTATTGATTTTAGTTGACGGAGATTCGAACCTCCTTGACTCCTTGGGCTGGAAGAGTCGCAGGGGTTTGGGTCTTCCTATAATAATTAAAATAACAGCAGCAAGAACATCAATAATAATAACGATAATATGAATAATATTAATGAAGAATAAATGTCTGGCAGGAAAAAAATCCCATATCCTCCACAGACACTTTAAAGTAGATGACGTTTTCGGTCAGTCAGGGGTTATTATCACCACCAACATCAACGTTTCTACCACCACTACCACCACGACTACCACCACTACCACCACTGTTAGAGTGCCCCGAGTACACCAATGGTGCACGTCATAATTCTGCTTACCTTGGTTCCTTATTGTGGCTCATTCAATATTTATTAGAGGCACTCAAAGCCCTTCTCTGTGGTCATCTCGGCTGGTTGTATACACGGTAGCTAGAGTCATCTAGCTTCCGTGCAAACAACCAGCTGATTTGGTGACGTGTGTCGTGGTATTCCGACCTGACAGAAGCGGGTTGGCAGGATGGTTTGTTTACCTAATATGTGGCAGTATTGTATTCAGCTAGACACTGAGGTCTATAGCTGCTTCAAGTTGGCTATCTCGGTTCCTCGTGATAGTGTTCGCTGTTAGTTAACGAGAGTACGCAAGGCATATATTTTATTTTCTGTTCACTGATGAACCAGCTTGCGTTGACGGACTGTACATAGTGTACGTAAATGTACTTTGTCCGGTGAAGGAATACAGGGAAATTGCCAGGTCTTACGGCGTCTATTGTGCATCCTAGTTTGACTGTTACTAGTCTCGGATCATAGTACATCTAGTACTGCACTTGTACTAGAAGTACTGGACCTCGTAAAAACCACCACCACCATTCCACCTCCTCCACCATCACCCTCATAACCACCATCACCACCATCACCCTCATCACCACCATCACCACAACCACCACCATCTCCACCATCACTACCATCACCACCATCCCCACCATCACCACCATCCCCACCATCACCACCACCATCTTCACCATCACCACCACCACCACCATCCCACCTCCTCCACCATCCTCACCATCACCCTCATCACTACCATCACCACCACCATCCCCACCATCACCACCACCATCCCCACCATCACCACCACCATCACCATCCCCACCCTCACCACCACGACCTCCCCCTTCCCTCCTGTTATTGCATCATGTGTGTGTGTGGTTGGAGAATCTTTCTCCAGCACCTATCCATCTCCACCTCTCTTATCAAGGCTCCTCCCTTCATCTCTCTCCCTCAACCAAACTTTTTCTTTTCTCTTTCTAACCACCAAATATTTATCCAGTTCCTCTCTTCGAATGTTTATTATTATTATTTTTAATAGTAATGCTATCTGTATTACGCGAATTAATATTTAGTAAAATTTATTATTTTGAAGAAAAAGATCTATAATTTACGAAAATCTTGAAGAAATATTACAAGTCAATAAGAAACTTATAATATAGTTATTATATTTAGAGTTATTACATACAGACTTCTTTTCATAATGTTCAGGTTAAATGACTGGCGCTTTTCTTCATTAGTATTTAACTTTGTTCTAGTCCGCAACTGCCGTCCGCAACTGCCGTCCGCAACTGCCGTCTCTTTAAACTTTTACTGACTCCTCTTCTGCCCCTCACTATCTAATATTTTTTTTTTCTTCTGGCATTATCTACGCATAATCATGGTCGTTATTCAAGTAGTCTTCAGGAGAGAGCGTATACGCCCACGCACCTCTTTCCGTTTTCGTATTCATATAGACACTACATCTCGGCATTTTCTGACTGTATCTTTCAGATATTATTTTATAATTATTCCCACAGTGGGTAGGTAATACGAAAATCTGTTACCACTGGCACCACTTCACACTGGCCCTTCCCACGCTAGCACTACCTACACTGGCACTGCTATTCCGTGTGGCACAACCGAAAAAAAGGTTTTTGCAGGCATTTAAGCTCATCTCTGTAGCTAGAGACTTGCGGGTTTAGTTACTGATAAGTACACTGACTTGCTGACAAGGTAGACTTGAAGCCACAGCTCTGCTAGGCACCAGTGTGGAAAATATTATTTTCCAGGTTAATTAATCATGCCCAGCAGCTATATTTTCTGCCTAATTTTTTCCTGTTTATAGACTTTACGCTGAATTCTTGTTATTCTGTATAAAATTAGAATTATTGATGGGTGCCTTAATGTACTGCACTTCTTTCCACACTTATTTTAATATAATAATAGTACACTACTATGGTGACACCACAGTGCAACATTGCAACATTGCATAGCTCCTGATGATACATGGAAACGTGTGAAAGTACTTGAGCTGAAGATTTCCACCCCCCGTGGCTTGTCTTGCATATTTACTTATCTAGATCTCAGCAGACTCCACTGGAATGTTTATGGCTTTCCACTCTTAAAATATAATGCACTTAACGTTTGTAATCACAGTGTTGTATCATCAGCCTCGACCCCCAAGGGATTTCTCACAGCCTCTATGAAGGTACAGGAGCGAGGTGTAGGAACGAGGAGGTGTAGGAGCGAGGTGTAGGAGCGAGGTGTAGGAGCGAGGAGGTGTAGGAGCGAGGTGTAGAAGCGATGTGTAGAAGAAACGAGGTGTAGGAACGAGGTGTAGGAGCGAGGTGTAGGAACGAGGTGTAGGAGCGATGAGGTGTAGGAGCGAAGAGGTGTAGGAGAGAGGAGTAGGAGCAAGGAGGTGTAGGAACGAGGTGTAGGAGCGAGGTGTAGAAGCAACGAGGTGTAGGAGCGAGGAGGTGTAGGAGCGAGGTGTAGAAGAAACGAGGTGTAGGAGCGAGGAGTTGTAGGAGCGAGGTGTAGGAGCGAGGTGTAGGAGCAACGAGGTGTAGGAGCGAAGAGGTGTAGGAGCGAGAAGGAGTAGGAGCGAGGTGTAGGAGCGAGGTGTAGGAGCAACGAGGTGTAGGAGCGAGGAGGTTTAGGAATGAGAAGGTGTAGGAGTGAGGAGGTGTAGGAATGAGAAGGTGTAGGAGCGAGGTGTAGGAGCAACGAGGTGTAGGAGCGAGGAGGTGTAGAAACGAGGAGGTGTAGGAACGAGGAGGTGTAGAAACGAGGAGGTGTAGGAACGAGGAGGTGTAGGAACGAGGAGGTGCAGGAGAGAGAGGAGGTGTAGGAGCAAGGAGGTGTAGGAGCGAGGTGTAGGGGCGAGGAGATGTAGAAGAGAGGATGGTTGATCATTGTGGTCAGCGGTTGATTCATTAAGATATGTTCAGGTTTAAACAGTATATACCAGCTTGGATATAAAACGTCCATCTCACAGTCAGGCGACGCCACTTCCAAAACAAGACCCACGACATTCCCTACCATCTCTTCCAACCCATTCATTCAACCTTACCCTCACCCCTCTAGGGAGGTTCCTTGATACTGGTGAGGGGCTCTTGATCTAGGGAAATGGATCTGTGCTCCAAGTCTCTAAATTAAGCCAGAATAACTTCCATTCCTCCTCCCCCCACAGGCGCTCTATAATCCCTACGGGTTTTAGCGCTCATCCATGATAAAAATAGTAACCCTGCCCATTTTCACTCATCCAAGCCAATCCAATATACCCTGTTCAACACATCCCACTCTAATTCATCCATTTAAACCCGCTACAGTAACCCACCCACCCACTCACCACCTTCCTTCTCCACCAACCCACTCAGACGAGAGCTCCCACTTAAATCTTGAACCTCCTCTCTCAGCATCCAGATCAATATATCTGAGCATCATTGACCAGCGTATCATCTCCCTCCGCCCAGGTCAGGTTCCACACGGCTAGCAAAAACACTGAACTCTGATCTCTTTATACGTTCCCAAAGAAAATCAGTTCGCTATTATATGCATAATTTTATTGTCAAGTTTCTTTTCGTATAACAATTGTTTTAATAGTTATATATATATATATATATATATATATATATATATATATATATATATATATATATATATATATATATATATATATATATATATATATAAATATATATATATATATATATATATATATATATATATATATATATATATATATATATATATATATATATATATATATATATATATATTTTAGAAAACCACTATGAAAAAATGAAGAATTCCAAGCGCTTCGTGACTACTCATTATCAAGGAACTATAACAGGAAACATGACAAGAAGGGCTTATATAAGGCGAGACTACACCTACAGTCACATCACACTAACAAGACTACACCTCACAGTAGCGTAACATCTCACGACTCTGTGAAGAGAACATAAGAAAGGACCTGAAACTCTTCCCAAGAATTAAGATTAGTCCAATTTATTATTAAATTCTTCCCAAATTTTATTAATTATAAATGAATCCAATTTATATAAACCAAAAGAAATATTCATATTATATTCAAAACTGCTTTTAATGAAACATGATTCTATTATATTTCTCTCAACCATGGACTTGCTGATCAACCTTCTCAGCATTTGAAAATCAATTGGATGGTTAAAATCTCTCACATGAATAAATAGAGCATTAGAATCTTGTCCAGTTCTAATGCTATATTTATGTTGTTTTAATCTTAGTTCAAGACTTTTACCAGTTTGACCATAATAAACTTTATCGCATACTTTACAGGGAATCTTATAAGATTCCCTGTAAAGTATCGATAAAGTTTATTATGTCAAACTGGTAAAGTCTTGAACTAAGATTAAAACAACATAAATATAGCATTAGAACTGGACAAGATTCTAATGCTCTATTTATTCATGTGAGAGATTTTAACCATCCAATTGATTTTCAAAATGCTGAGAAGGTTGTATCAAGCAAGTCCATGGTTGAGAGAAATATAATAGAATCATGTTTCATTAAAAGCAGTTTTGAATATAATATGAATATTTCTTTTGGTTTATATAAATTGGATTCATTATAATTAATAAAATTTGGGAAGAATTTAATAATAAATTGGACTAATCTTAATTCTTGGGAAGAGTTTCAGGTCCTTCTTATGTTCCTCTTCACAGAGTCGTGAGATGTTACGCTACTGTGAGGTGTAGTCTTTGTTAGTGTGATGTGACTGTGAGGTGTAGTCTCGCCCCTTATAAGCCCTTCTTGTCATGTTTCCTGTTATAGTTCCTTGATAATGTGAGTAGTCAAAAGCCTGGAATTCTTCTATTTTTCATAGTGGTTTTCTTGCATATTTTGATATCACCTGTTTACTGTGATCTTTTGCATATATATATATATATATATAAATATATATATATATATATATATATATATATATATATATATATATATATATATATATATATATATATATATATATATAAATGTAAAACTGTAACCATGAACAAGTGGTATTGATAAATAACAACACTGCGACTAGCCAAGCATTCGAACCCATGTTGTTATGGCCCGCCATATTGTGAGCGAAAACCACATGATGCTCTAACCACTGGACCACCAAATCCTACGATTTGGTGGTCCATTGGTTAGAGCGTCATGTGGTTTTCACTCACCATGAGGCGGCCAAAACAACATGGGTTCGAGTCCTTGGCTAGTCGCAGTGTTGTTATTGATATATATACGTATATATATATATATATATATATATATATATATATATATATATATATATATATATATATATATGTGTGTGTCGTGTTTACCATAGTGTGACAGGTCCCTCGCTACCCTCTATTGTACTGCCATACTCGAGAGTGAAGCTGCGCTAGTTTGAAGCCAAGTACCAACCTGTACCACGCCGAGACCTATGACAAACGATGGCATTCAGTTAGTCTCTCTCTCTCTCTCTCTCTCTCTCTCTCTCTCTCTCTCTCTCTCTCTCTCTCTCTCTCCATGAGCTTCATGAGAAGGTAGCACTAATTGGATTTGGATTAAAAACAGGTAACACAACCTGAATTTAAGCTTTTCTGTCTTAATGTTTGACGGCTTGAGAGCCCCGACGGTCATGATGTGAATGTAAACTAACCCAAGCATCCCAAGTCTTGTTTACGCTACGAGAAACAAGGAAAATTTCGACTTATTTGATTTATCGTGCAAGACCGATGATTTGAGGCCAACACAACAACCAGTTTCACTTTCCTGAGGAACTTCAGCAAGCAAGTTAACTAATCCTAGCATATATATGACTAGTTACAAATGACTAGTTCTTAAATAACATTATGACCAAGCCACTTCAGTCGGGGTAGTTCTAAGATAGGTATAAGGTTTGTCAGGAAACAGGACAAGTGTTTCCTGACGGGGGTCTTTAGTCATATGATGACCCACAGCTGTAGCTTTTGGTCATGTGACCGAGGCCTTCCGCTGGCTTACCGGTCCACCCTTTTAAAAAATAGTGTTATAATATGCTTGTCTTAGATAACATTTGCTTGTGCTAAATACATCAGTTAACTTAATAATTACCCACGAAGTAATAAACTATGTAATAAAAATATATCTGAAGAAATATATTTCAAGTATTATTATTATTATTATTATTATTATTATTATTATTATTATTATTTTTATTATTATTATTATTATTATTATTATTATATTAATAATTGGGAATGGGAGGTAATCATTTCTAATCAAGGAAAGGGGTGGGTCCACCTCCCATTCCTTGAATCAAGAGCCCTCCACCAGCCTCAAAGGCATCTTGAAAGGTCAACCTTTCAATAAAAGAGAGGGGAAAAAATAAGGAACAAGATATGATGCCAGCGGGAATCCGGTGAACGCGATTTCTAATCATGAGTTAGTGACTTGTGATTAGAAACTTGAAGCACCTCAACACCAGGCCATAAAGATTGATGACCACGTTAGTAATCAACGGTATAATACAAATCCAGGACTTTATATACTACGTCACTTTTAACCTATGCTCAACTGACCTCTTGCACTATGCGTAGGGTTCGTTGTAGCCTCTGTATTTACTCGTGGCGAAACGTTTCCTTTACGTTTTGATCAGCATATGTGTGTGTCTTACCTACAGCCAGAATTAACCCAGCATATTATTGTTATCGAAGAAAAATGGAACTTGTAAACTGTGATAATGTCATGAAGAACTCCATTACGTACTTTCTATATATTTTTAATACTAGATACAAGTACAAGGAGGTCGCTAAAAAAAATCTACAAGTTTAGGCATTTCATTGTTTTTTGTAACTAATTCCTCATGTTAGATGAATCAATGGAATTTTCTAAAAAAAAAAAAAATTGTTCGAAACCTCAAAAAAAAAAAAACGTGAAATAATCTTCAGTACCTGTGAGTTTATTTTCTTAGCTAACTGAATTCTTTCATAAATGGATTCAGGGGAAACCGGTTAGCGGGACTTGAGTCCTGGAAGTGGGAAGCACAGTGCCTGAGCTCTGAATTAGAATCATAAGAAAGATGGAACACTGCAGCAGGCCTTTTGGCCCATACTGGGCAAGTCCTTCACAATCCATCCCACTAACAGAATATTTGCCCAACCCATTTTCAACAGGAGATACGTTGCAGGTTTTCTAACCGTAGTGTCAGCACGGCTCTGACAAGCTAGCCCTGTATAGTGACACACACACACACACACACGCCCCTGAAAAGAGACAAGTTGCACCAGGATTGTCATATCGTTACACTAGCAATGGATTGTAACAACCTAGCTTTGCTAGGATGAATTATCTCTTGGTTTTAGAAGTTACATGTCAAGATCTTAACAATTTCCACTCAGATCTCTACTACTTAAATTTCGGGAAAATTTCTACACCGCCTTGTCTTTATTGATTGTAATATAATGTTTGTAGAGGACCAAGAATTGCTTCCCCTCGGTAAATCTCTTAAACAGCTGGTTCCCCTCAGCAAAAACTCTCTACAACATCTAGTTCCCCTCAGCAAAAACTCTCTACAATACCTAGTTCCCCTCAGCAAAAACTCTCTACAACACCTAGTTCCCCTCAGCAAAAACTCTCTACAACACCTAGTTACCCTCAGCAAAAACTCTCTACAGCACCTAGTTCCCCTCAGCAAAATCTCTCTACATCACCCAGTCCCCCTCACCAAAAACTCTCTACACCAACAATCTTAAAAATTCCAAGACAACATGCACTTGTCTTCCCAGACATAAACCCCATCAACCCAAAACAAGGGAAAAAAAACAGGAGACATCAATTTGCTTTGAATAAAGTGATTACCCTCGTCATCATTACGAGAGCACAAATCACTATCGATGACCGGACTCGCTGCCCAAGCCATGATCTCCACGGTAATTATTGCCCGCATAAAGTCTCAGCAGCTCATTAAAGGTGCTCGTGTAACCTGTGTAGGATCCTTATGGGGGCCTCAAGAGCAATGTTTATGTGAGGTGGGGCTCGAGGAGGGTGTCAGGGAGGATCATAAACACAGGGCATGATGTTGAGCGGAGGCCCTTGGGCCAGGCAGGGCAGCCCTAAATATGCTTGCACCTCACTTCCAGTGTACGTATATCACACTCCTTTCAAGGACCGCTGGCTATATCGACCACCATTACTACTTATTATTATGATTTATTGGAGTCATATTTATATTTTATAATAATAATATTAATATTATTTGCAAGAGTACCAGTAGACGTAGAAATAGTATTATTATTAGAAGCAGTAGCAGTAGCAGCAGTAGCAGCAAAAGTAGCAACAGATGAAACAGCAACAGCAGTATCACAAGCAACAGCAACAGCAGCAGCAGCAGTAGTAGTAGTAGAAACAGCAGTAGGAACATCAGCAGGAGCAGCAGCAACAGGAGAAGCAGCTGCATAAACAGCAACAGCAGAAACCACAGCAGTATCATAAGCAACAGCAGCAGTAGTAGAAACAGCAATAGGAACATCAGCAGGAGCAGCAGCAACAGCAGAAGCAGCTGCATAAACAGCAGCAGCAGTAACAACAGCATCAGCAGTAACAGTAGTAACAGCAGCAGATGAATCAGAAGAAATAAAAGCAGAAACAGCAACAACAGTAGATAATAACCCATGTGGCCTAGGTGCAACTACACCAGTCAACTATAGGGCAAGAGCAGGGACCAGGAGCCAGGACTCAACACCCAACAGGTGCATGAGTACACACACACACACACACACGACCCCTGCAACTACAATTAGGTGAGTATACACACACACACACACACACACACACACACACACACACACGCACACACAGGAATAGTCAAACAAGTGGCTGCTGGAGTTCAAGATTGCTACTGGCAAGGAGATGAATGGTGTCAGGTCCTTCAGTGTTAGGATGGATGCACTGATGCTGGTGAATTGCTCTCGTTCCAAGAACAGGAGAAACCCATCTTTTCCTCTGATCAGACAGGATTTACCTCCCATTGCCCAGGTGCGTTATAACCCTTATGAGATTAGCTCTTTCTAGCATCCATAATAATATTAATGTTTTAATATTTATAATAATAATACATTGTCTCATTAGTTTCACTACCACCACCACCACCACCACCTTTCCTAACACCATCTCCACCACCACCCTCCTACCTTCCCTGGCACCATTTCCACCACCACTCTCCCCCCATCGTCACTACCACCCTCTCACTATCTACACTACCACCCTCCCACCATCTACACTACCACCATTCCACCATCTACACTTCCACCCTTCCACCATCTACAATATCACCCTTCCACCATCTACACTACCATCCTCCCACCCATCTGCCACACACGTAGCACCACCACCACAACTACCACACACGTAGCACCACCACCACAACTACCACACACGTAGCACCACCACCACAACTACCACACACGTAGCACCACCACCACAACTACCACACACGTAGCACCACCACCACAACTACCACACACGTAGCACCACCACCACAACTACCACCCACCGTCAAGCAACTAGCTTCTCCTTAGCTACTTTTGCATTCAGGTATTTAAGACATCTTAAGAAGTTACTTATGGCTCGCTACTGACTTCCTTAATGAAGACAGCCACCACGACACGCTATGTAAACTAACTGACAATCATATCTCGCATTCTTTAACAATAATATTGTATATTAGGTCATGATTGTTAGTTATTCAGTTAAACTTCAGACTCATCCACTGCACTTAGGTATTTAAGGCTGCATTTCACCTGTACACTGACGTCAGTTATAACTTAATGTTTACACACTGAGAGATGTAAATTTCTCGGTATATATTCATTTATATATTATTTTTCTTACTACCACTATTACTTTAGAATATTTTCATTTGTTTTCTCATGGCTACAATTACCTTTCTCTTCAACCCCTTTTCTTGGAAATCTCTGAAGAGATGCAAATGATAAAATTTTCACTACGGCTGATCCAGCGTGTCCGGTCAGCGACTCCTAGATGACCCCCCACCCTCGCCTCTCCTCCTGCTGAGCCGTGCGGTATGTTCTCATCCTGTCAGTCATGCACAAGCAAATTATCCACTAGCCTGGTGACGGCATTTCAACCCTCTGGAGAGAATGTCAAGACTCTTCAGGAATTCAGGTCCAATGATAATGATGTGTGTCATGGACGAGATGCCATAGGCCTTATTTTGTGAGTGTATTTCCTGTGTAAACATTATGAATATATATTTTTAATAATGTGGATTCGACAGGCCTGTTTTTTTGTAATTTAAGAATTTGGATAGTCCATAGGCCCATTTTTTTCTTATTTTCCAACCTTAGGCAATTGCATATATTGTATTTTTTTACTTTTTTCAAAAAATATTTCTATATAAATTATGTCTACATTGTCCATACCTTTAAATATAAAAAAATTGAATTACCAAATAATTCGATTAGTTTTACGTTTGAATATTACAGTATATTAGCCACTAATAATTAGTTAATTTCTGACGATTAGTTTTGATGTTTACTTGTCTTTAGTCTTTATTAGTCAATTAGTTGAATGACAAAGAAAGAAAATCTGAATAAAAATTGATATGGGAAGGAAAATAAGAGGCAAGGCGAAGGAGAGACAGAGATAGGGACAATTACTTGTCGAATAATAAGAAAAGGAGGATTATGAAGAAGGGAATGATGAGAGGGGCGAAGGGGAAAAAAATAGGCATAACACAATACCCTGGTGAAGAGAGGGAGAGAGAGAGAGCGAGAGAGAGAGAAAGAGAGAGAGAGAGAGAGAGAGAGAGAGAAGAGAGAGAAGAGAGAGAGAGAGAGAGAGAGAGAGAGAGAGAGAGAGAGAGAGAGTCATTTATCCCAGGATGACTCAAGTCTGAAACATTCGTACAGCATTATGATGTCAACGAGATAAAGTCAGTTGATCAAATGAAATGCTGGCCAGATGGCTCACAGCTGGCCACAGATGGCTCCAATCATCCTGTTCCACTTGATGTTTCATGACAATAAAAGTTTTCAAATGAGCTGATGTAGTAACAGCTCTTAGCTTGTCAGTAAAGTTAGGAATCCTTAACTTGTAAATAGCTTGTCAATAAAGCTAGGATCCTTAACTAACCTTGTAAACCCTGAAAGAGAGAGAGAGAGAGAGAGAGAGAGAGAGAGAGAGAGAGAGAGAGGAGAGCCAGCATCACTAACAGCAAGATCTCCTAAAAACGGATGATTCACGGCAGGCACGTACAACAGAGGTCAGGAACTAATTTGAATATTCTCCAAGGAATCTCTCCCAAATCTAAACGTGACAATATAATTGGCGGAGGGAGGCTGATCCCGGCCACAACTCCACCTTCAAAATCCCTAACTTTAGCAGCGGAGTGATAGGCGAAGTTTCCACAAGACATGGAGTGTTGGTGCTCAAGGTCTGGGGGACTGTTATATGAAGAGGCAGAGCAGGAGGAGGTAGAGAAGGTAGAGAAGGAGAAAGTGGAGGTTGAGGCGCAGGAGGAGGAGGTGAAGAAGGTGAAGGAGGTGGAGGAGGAGGAGGTGAAGGAGGAGATGAAGAAGGTGGAAGTGGAAGTAGTAGGAGGTGGAGGAGAGATGGAGAAGTCAAGATGTTAATAGGCCAGAAAATTTACGTATTCGTGGAAAGTAAAAAATTCTCTAAAGATTAGGCCGGATGTTATCTACATGAGTAAGAGGACAGCGAAGACAAGATAACAGTGGCTATGTGACTGTGATCTGCACCAGACGAACGAAGAACTGAACCAAAGCAATATAAAGAGAGTTACAAAATTATATCTGAAAAGTAAGAATTGGGTAAATTTAGAGAGGAAATGAAAACAGTGATAAGACACTGAAGAAAACATGTGGGCAAGCAGGAAGGAGAGGAATAATTTAAGGGATGGAATAGAAAAAGAGTGAAGAAAGAAATTGATAAGATGATTAAGGTGTAGATGCTGAACCGAGAAACGTGGAACCTGAAAGACGGATGTGAAGGCCACGAAGAAGTTCATTTAGCAGGAATGATCTGGGGGAAACTTGTGGTGACTGTGGGAATTTGTGGTAACTGTGGGAATTTGTTGTAACTGTGGGAATTTGTGGAAACTGTGGGAATTTGTGGAAACTGTGGGAATTGTTGGTAGACGAAAAAAAAACAGTTTTCAAAAGGAAACGAAAAACACCAGTAGATAACACACAAAAAGGGATGACTCAAGCAATGATCGTAGAGGATCAGACAAAGAGGATTCGAAACCAGATGGCATGAAAGAGGTTCACTTGGAGGGGAGGGGTTGGAAGATGGAAAGAGAGGGGGGGGGGTCGAAGAGCACTAGACTCTTGGATTCCCCGGGAGATTTACATTCCGGCACACCTCTCGTATACGCTGCAGGAATTAAAGCCTCAACTCTCACGACAACAGGGCAAATACGATACCAGCCGTAAAGGCCATTACATTATGTCTTCATGGTCCATGATCACCAATAGTTGTCTTGCTGGGGATCGCAACGAAGCGACTATATGAGGCGCTCGGACAGCTCGTACATACACACGGGCGGGTGAACTTCTCCTGCAAGTCACTTGATGCTCCTCGCTTTTGGTTAATATCTGAATTAATAATCGAGTCGCAGACTGTGGAGATCATTAAGGAGTAAGTACCTCGTATGTTACACTTTCTTCTCAACTTCACCTTAGATTCTTCTAATCACTTTTGGGCCGTGGCGTTCCTGTCTTCGAATTTTACGAGTTGAAGACAGTTTTCTCGTCCGGCATTCCAGGATACACGGTGTGTGTGTGTGTGTGTGTGTGTGTGTGTGTGTGTGTGTACACGGATGTGTGTTTTCAGGCTCCTCTGATTGACAGATGGCTCAATTTAAATAGCGAGTGCACGAAGCGTCTTCAGGATCCATCATAAACATCAACTCTTCAGACAAGATAAGCCGTAGTCTGGCCAGCATTTTCTTTTTAACACGTCTGTTTTTATGCATTATCAGTACGTTTTGAATATAATGAGTACACACTGAGTACACGCACAAGGTTTTATTCACGTTGGAGATTTTAATTAATGCGATTAAAACAACGGGGTTAAATGTTGTAGCTTTGAAAGCTTCGTTTAGTAGTTTTAATGACAGGGTTTAATATCTTAGTATAAAGACCGCAGTTAAATGGCTTAGTTTTATGTAATGAAGTCGAATATTATAGCGTAAACGAAAGATTTAAATATCTGAAGTTTAAATTTACATGTAAAATATAGCAGTATAAACCTTGTACAGAATTAAGTTAAATGGCTGAGATTATTTTTTTTTAAATACACCGGCCATTGCCACGCAGAAAGAGAAGAAACACATTCACCGTTATTCGGTCGATAGCTGTCTTGCCAGTAGAGTGTTGACGTCACAGCTCAGACGACCCTTTATACTGCAGAATCCTCACCTTCCCTTCAGAGTGCAGACACGGTACTTCCCACCTCTCATACCCCGGTTAACCGGTTTCCCTAAACCCCCTCCATGTTACGGTGCTCAAACTCCAACAACATATCTAGCCTTATAAAAAACCACATGTCTCCTCTCACGCCTGTTGGATGTTCAAGCCCTTAGCAGTCAAAACCTTCTTTACTCCCTTTCTCTAATATTTCCTGGGACGACCTCTACCCCTTGTTTCCTGCACCTCAGATTTATTATAATAATAATAATAATAATAACAATAATAATAATCTTTATTTCTATAAGTACATGTACAAGGTATACAGTCCTAACTGGCATCAATCACATACTACTATATAGAAAGCCGCTTGTTATGCAGAGCATTTCGTGTAAATTAGGTCAATTTTGTCCCCAGAATGCGACCCACACCAGTCGACTAACACCCAGGTACCTATTTTACTGATAGGTGAACATGGACAGCAGGTATCTTAAGGAAACACGTCCTAATGTTTCCACCCGTACAGGGGATCGACCCCCGGACCTCGGTGTGTGAACTGAGTGTTCTAGCAATCGAGCTATTTTGTCTACCCCCCTCTCTAAATGTCCAACCCACCTCAACAGTCCCTCCTCAGCCCTCTGAATTATGCTTTTAATAACCCCGCACCTAATTTCCAAGCTCCGAATTCTCTGCATCAAACACGACATCTTCACAGCCTCCAGCTCCTCTTTGCTGCAACGTTTAAAACCCATGTTTCACACCCATACAACAGAATTGATACTACTATACTCTGGTACATTCTATACTTTGCCACCATGGATAAAGTTCTTTGTCTCCACAAATGTCTCAATGCACCACCAATCTTTTTTCCCCTCGTTAATTCTAGGGTTCACCTCATCTTTGATAGACCCATCCACCGACGAGTCCACTCATAAATACCCGAACACATTTATTTCCTCCTTGCTTCCTTCTCCTTCCAATCTAATATCCAATCTTTTATTACTTAGACATTTTTTATTTTACTTTTATCGTCCTGCTCTTTCCCTTGTTCACTTTTAATTGGAATATTATTATATATTATATTCATGGGGAAGTGCTAAACCTGTAGGGGACAAATGTTGTTTATAGATTATATAGAAAGACTTTAGCCATGTCAGTGTTTAGTAATAGATATGAGAAGGCAGTTTAATTTTTTTCTCTCTCTCTCTCTCTCTCTCTCTCTCTCTCTCTCTCTCTCTCTCTCTCTCTCTCTCTCTCTCTCTCTCTCACTGTACCCTGGACTATCAGATAGCGAGCCCCAGCCTGACGCCTTCGTTCCTTCAATCTACCAATTGACAGGATGTTGTGACGTACTCACCTGCAATCTTCAGATCACCTGCAAGATGCAACCACCAGACAAGGCAGGTCAATGGGGGTGAGAGAGAGGAAGAGAGAGATGGAGAGAGAGACAGACAGACAGAGAAACACATAGAGAGGTGTTAGTACAGTAACACCACCACCATTACCGTGGCCAGCTCCTTACCTCATTTGAATATTGAACTCAACAGTTATCTATGTGAGGGGGTTGTAGGGGCTAGTGTATAGGTGGAGGGTGGGAGGAGGGAGGGGGTTGGTGGAGGAGGGTGGGAGTTATAAAGGTAATTGTGTAAGCACTCTATAGTCTACATATTTTTGTTGAATTCTTATTCTTATAATGAACTATTATTATTATTATTATTATTCATGCTTATTTTTAAGTACCTTTGATTATATTAATATAAATATAAGGGACTTCAATTATACTTTTTATCGCCTATATGAACCCGCAGAAACAAGCGGGTATATACAGAGAAAGATCGCAGTCAGCAGGACTCGATACTGCTTCTGAGGACAAGATTCCCAGGCAGCGCTCTAGACCACTCAGCTACACAAGCCATGTTTCTTTCCCAGCCTTGGCACGTCAGTGAGCCTCAAGCATGCATTCAAGCTATTTCAATCTCCTGTATGTTCTGACCTCTCAAGCGATTTTTATATCAATGCACCACGTAGAAACAAGTGGGTATATACAGAGAAAGATCGCAGTCAGCAGGACTCAATACTGCTTCTGAGAAGTGCAAGATTCCCAGGCAGCGCTCTAGACCACTTGGCCACCAGGCTGCCCAGTCTATGTGGCATTTATGTGGCCGAGTGGTCTAGAGCGCTGCCTGGAAATCTTGTCCTTCTCAGAAGCTGTATCGAGTCCTGCTGACTGCGATCTCTCTCTCTTCTTTCTTATATATATATATATATATATATATATATATATATATATATTTTTTTTTTTTTTTTTAACACATCGGCCGATTCCCACCAAGGCAGGGTGGCCGAAAAAGAAAAACTTTCATCATCATTCACTCCATCACTGTCTTGCCAGAAGGGTGCTTTACACTACAGTTATAAAACTGCAACATTAACACCCCTCCTTCAGAGTGCCGGCACTGTACTTCCCATCTCCAGAACTCAAGTCCGGCCTGCCGGTTTCCTGAATCCCTTCATAAATGTTACTTTGCTCACACTCCAACAGCACGTCAATTTATTATATATATATATATATATATATATATATATATATATATATATATATATATATATATATATATATATATATATATATATATATATATATATATATATATGCGACTAGCAGTGTTGTTTGTGGGATTGTATGGGCCAGTGGGTTAGAGCGTGGCACACCATGAGGCGGGCTAAAACAACATGGGTTCGATCCTCCGGCTAGTCACAGTGTTGTTAATGATTAAATACCACTTGTTTGCGGTTACAATAATATATATATACTGAGAGATGAATGTGCATAAGTGAATTTAAAACGACTAGTGCCTCAGTGATAATACACTTAGAGTTTAGAGATTTGTATCTCAGAGTATACATACACACACACACACGCCCACACCCACGCCCACACCTCGCCACAATGCTCGTGGCAAAGATTTGTTGCACATTCTACCGCATTCATAACTTCTGAAGAACCAGCGTGGAAAAAAATATAGCTGCTCTATATATTATGGAGGTGTTTTACTCCTGGCTGTTACTGAGGTACGCCACCCCACGCTGGTATAACCTCTCATATCTATATATTCTGAAGATTTTATGAACCGATAGGTGTTATATATATATATATATATATATATATATATATATATATGTGTGTGTGTGTGTGTGTGTGTGTGTGTGTGTGTGTGTGTGTGTGTGTGTGTGTGTGTGTGTGTGTGTGTATCTCAGAGTATTCATGTATATGATTGAAGTTCACTTTATGTCTTACTTTAGTGAACAGAGTATACTTGACTGTGGATGTATAGGTTACGCGCAGACATGATCACCCCTAGTGTTGTCGAAAGGCTTTAAACTTAATAAACTAACCTATAAGCTCACACACGAGCTTCTCTCTCTCTCTCTCTCTCTCTCTCTCTCTCTCTCTCTCTCTTCTACACCTAAGGTTGCGAAAGATAAAAGAAAGTTCCGTCATATATTTTATAAGCTAAGAGCTGTTACATTAGCTCAGCTCATTTCAAAGCCAGGCCCCAGCAAGAGAATAATAAAGATTTAACATATCGGTGCACACTTTATTTACGTTAGCCAACGTACATATAAGGCGCAAGGGTGAAATTGGAGCTAAGAGTGAGTCACAGCTTGTATTTGGTCACGCGTTATATTGTCTCCATCTGTGAAAAAAGACAAGTCTATGAATGAATGAGGGAGGGAGAGGGAGGGATGAAGGGAACGTGGGAGGGGCGGAGGGAAACGCAGAGATGGTAGGAAGAGGGAGAGACTAAAAGAGGGAAGGGAGATTGAACGGAGGAAGGGAGAAATTCCTGCAAGAACTGGCAAACTGGGGCTTGTTAGTGTCTTGGGTAATTTAATTGCCTCTTCAATCTTTACTGAATGGAAAGGGGGTAGGTCAGGCGCCCATCAACTGTAATGACGGGAAAGATTATGGGTGATCATGATAGAAGATGTAGATGGCATTGTACTTTCTTTAGAACCTATTAGCAAGACTCAGTAGACGCGTGGTCCCATGACCTGTTACCAGGTCTCAGTAGACGCGTGGTCTCACGACCTGCTACCACGTCTCAGTAGACGCGTGGTCCCACGACCTGTTACCACGTCTCAGCAGACGCGTGGTCCAACGACCTGTTACCATGTCTCAGTAGACGCGTGGTTCCACGACCTGTTACCACGTCTCAGTAGACGCGTGGTCCCACGACCTGTTACCACGTCTCAGTAGACGCGTGGTCCACGACCTGTTACCACGTCTCAGTAGACGCGTGGTTCCACGACCTGTTACCATGTCTCAGTAGACGCGTGGTCCCACGACCTGTTACCACGTCTCAGTAGACGCGTGGTTCCACCTGACCCGTCTCAGTAGACGCGTGGTTCCACGCCTTACCAGTCTCAGAGACGCGTGGTCCGACCTGTTCCACGTCTCAGTAGACGCGTGGTTACGACTTACCAGTCTCAGTAGACGCGTGGTTCCACGACCTGTTACCACGTCTCAGTAGACGCGTGGTCCCACGACCTGTTACCACGTCTCAGTAGACGCGTGGTCCCACGACCTGCTAGCAAGACTCAGGAAACACGTATTCCTAACATCTAATCTTTCTCCAGCCAGCCAAGTCTCCCTCGCTTCAAACTTTCCCTTGATATCGTTTCCAAAGCAGAGTTACATACACTTCAAAACGATCAAATCCCCGTTAAGACTCGAGAGGAATCGTAAGCTAATTATCCCTGTCGATAACCTTTCTCCTCTTATGTACCCAAGTCGATTGTTTTTACATATAAATTTCTCGGGTTTGACACACAGCATGACCTGGCTCCATGTATGTACCTGCTGGGGAAGATAAGATCACTTTCAGCCCCCACAGGTGTCACCAGTGACCAACACACACGACATACCGTACCTAGAGGTTGCTTACGACCTCCTTGTTTGATGTACACCGCCCGGCCATTATTCAGAGTGAGATAGAGACGGAGGAGAAAAGAGAGGAGGGGGTGAAGAAGGCGAGGAAGGTAGTGGGGAATGAAAAGGAATGAGTGAGGGACGTTAGCAGAGGTAGAAAGTGAAAGAATGGGGAAGTGTGTGTGTGTTTTTGTGTGTGTGTATGTGTGTGTGTGTGTGTATGTGTGTGTGTACACTCATCTATATGTAGTCACCTATATGTGGTTGCATGGGTTAAGTTTCAGCTCCTGGCCCCGCCTCTTTGCTGATCGCTACTAGGTTTACTCTCTTGTATGTATGTGTGTGTGTGTGTGTGTGTGTGCTTCAGAGAGAGAGAGAGAGCAGGAGCGGTGGAGGTGTCAGAGGTATCACAAGTACCTTTGCTTGGTACCATGCAATCAATGTCCACTTCAACGACGCACTTAAACGCATCTGCAAATCCCGTGCCTACGCACCTGATGCACCCTGACATTCACTCACACACCAGCGAGACGACGATTGTTGGCCAGTACATCAATCAGCAAGAGACAGGGGGTGTACCTGCCTGGCACTATCCTTTGCTTGTTACACCATGATTGTCTCTAGACAGCTTGACATTACTCCTGCAGTGAGATCGAATGGGAAAAAAATCTTTGCACTCAACTATGAAGTTGATGTCTTAAGGGAGAAATTTACCTCTGCAATTGCTGTGATGCAGCGTGTAGTGCACCGTGCAAGGAAGACACACAAGATGCTTACATCATTAAGGAGCATTTCTTTCTTCCACTTAACAGATTTTTCTTCGAATTTCTATAAAATTAATAATTCAATCTCACTATGAGTATGCACCACTTTCTTGGCTGGTCGTCATAATTTATAAGGCCGCTGAAGGGATTTAAGCCTATTAAATCAACTTTAAAAACCAATGTTTTAGGTAGACTTCAAATTTTAACAGTTAACCAATTTTAATGACCCTCGTATAGTAGATAGGCTTTAAACCCAATAGCTCTACTAATTACCTCCCATTTCTTAAACTACTTATGACCCCTAAGTATTTAGTGCTTCCACATATTAAAATAATTATCTCGTTCCTGGCCTCGCTGGTTGTGCCCTTTCAGTAAAACCTAAAATTTCGGAGAGATTTTATTGACCTTATTGTTTATATATATAGTGAACAGCCTGAATACAACTATTATATCTCAAGACGGGCAGTTATAAGTAGCTTCACTCTCTAAGTTACACATTAAAGTTCAGTTAACATATTTTTCGCATCACTTATCATTCGAGATATTAAGTCAACAAATATACGCAATTGCCCTCACACACACACACACACACACACACACACACACACACACACACACACACACAAGACGTTCAGTGGGAGAGAGAATTGGCAGGAAAACCAGTAAAAGAAATGATGGAATATGTGACAACCAAATGCAAAGAGGCAGAGGAGAGGTTTGTCCCCAAGGGAAACAGAAGTAATGGGAAGACCAGAACGAGTCCTTGGTTCACCCAGAGGTGTAGGGAGGCAAAAAGTAAGTGTAATAGAGAATGGAAAAAGTACAGAAGACAAAGGACCCAGGAAAATAAAGAGATTAGCCGAAGAGCCAGAAACGAATATGCACAGATAAGAAGGGAGGCTCAGCGACAATATGAAAATGATATAGCATCAAAAGTCAAGTCTGACCCGAAGCTGTTGTATAGCCACATCAGGAGGAAAACAACAGTCAAGGAACAGGTAATCAGGCTGAGAAAGGAAGGTAGGGAGTTCACAATAAACGACCAAGAGGTATGTGAGGAGCTCAACATGAGATTTAAAGAAGTATTTACACAGGAGACAGGAAGTTCTAAACGGAATTCAGAATAGGGAGGTATACCAACAAGTGCTGGATGAAATACACACAACCGAGGAGGAGGTGAAGAAGCTGCTATGTGAACTCGATACCTCAAAAGCGGTGGGACCGGACAACATTTCTCCGTGGGTCCTTAGAGAGGGAGCAGAGATGTTGTGTGTGCCACTAATACAAATCTTCAACACATCCATTGAAACTGGGTAACTACCTGAGGTGTGGAAGATGGCAAATGTAGTCCCAATTTTTAAGAAAGGAGACAGACACGAGGCATTAAACTACAGACCTGTGTCACTGACGTGTATAGTATGCAAAGTCATGGAGAAGATCATCAGGAGGAGAGTGGTGGAGCACCTAGAAAGACACAAGCTTATAAATGACAACCAGCACGGTTTCAGGGAAGGAAAATCCTGTGTCACAAACCTACTGGAGTTTTATGACAAGGTAACAGAAGTAAGACACGAGAGAGAGGGGTGGATAGACTGCATTTTTTTGGACTGCAAGAAGGCGTTCGACACAGTTCCTCACAAGAGGTTAATGCAAAAGCTAGAGGATCAGGCACACGTAACAGGAAAAGCACTGCAATGGATTAGAGAATATCTGACAGGGAGGCAACAACGAGTCATGGTACGTGACGAGATGTCAGAGTGGGCACCTGTGACGAGTGGAGTTCCACAAGGGTCAGTCCTAGGACCTGTACTGTTTTTGGTATATGTGAATGACATAACGGAAGGGATAGACTCAGAAGTGTCCCTGTTTGCAGATGATGTGAAGTTAATGAGAAGAATCAAATCAGTCGAGGATCAGGCAGGACTACAAAGAAACCTGGACAGGCTGCAAGCCTGGTCCAGTAACTGGCTCCTTGAATTTAACCCTGCCAAATGTAAAGTCATGAATATCAGGGAAGGGCAAAGAAGACCGCAGACAGAGTATAGTCTAGGTGGCCAAAGACTGCAAACCTCACTCAAAGAAAAAGATCTTGGGGTGAGTATAATACCGAGCACATCTCCTGAGGCACACATCAATCAGATAACTGCTGCAGCATACGGGCGGCTGGCAAACCTAAGAATAGCGTTCCAATACCTCACTAAGGAATCATTCAAGACTCTGTATACCATATACGTCAGGCCCATACTGGAGTATGCAGCACCAGTTTGGAACCCACACCTGGTCAAGCACGTCAAGAAATTAGAGAAAGTGCAAAGGTTTGCAACAAGACTAGTCCCAGAGCTAAGAGGATTGTCCTACGAAGAAAGGTTAAGGGAAATCGGCCTGACGACACTAGAGGACAGGAGGGTTAGGGGAGACATGATAACGACATATAAAATACTGCGAGGAATAGATAAGGTGGACAGAGACAAGAAGTTCCAGAGAGGGGACACAGAAACAAGGGTCACAATTGGAAGTTGAAAACTCCTATGAGTCAAAGGGATGTTAGGAAGTATTTCTTCAGTCATAGAGTTGTCAGGAAGTGGAATAGCTTAGAAAGCGACATAGTGGAGGCAGGAACCATACATAGTTTTAAGACTAGGTTTGATAAAGCTCATGGAGCAGGGAGAGAGAGGACCTAGTAGCAATCAGTGAAAAGGCGGGGCCAGGAGCTATGACTCGACCCCTGCAACCACAAATAGGTGAGTACAAATAGGTGAGTACACACACTTGCAACTACAAACAGGTGAGTACACACAGGACCTAGTAGCGGTCAGTGAGGAGGCGGGGCCAGGAGCTGAGTATCGACCCCTGCAACCACAAATGGGTGAGTACAAATAAGTGAGTACACACGCACAGCTCCAGTTTCACCTTATATCTTTAGTGCATTTTTTTTTTTATTATTGAATTGAATTAGGCAGATACTTAAAAATTTAGTCCATTATGAAGGTTTTGCGAGATCCTGGCTTTGACATCCAGCCGACGTAGGATAACAACTTTGTCCAGTGAAATATACGTGGGAATGTTCCGAGTTTCTCCTGTAATACTCAGAAGAGGGGAAAGATGGGGTAGAGAAGAGACAGAATGAAGAAGAGACGGAAAGAAGAAGTGACGGGGTGAAGAAGGGACGGCATAGAGGAGAGATGAGGAGGAGAGAGAGAGTAAGAATGTGCATGTTTTGTGGACTTCTCCCTCCGTTGCTTGGGGACAGTTCTAGCATGACTCCTGGAAGAGCAAGCAGGTGCTTGCGAGTCCGCACCTTCATCATGAGTTCTAATGAACCTTTAGTCTCCTAACTGCCAAACTACTCTCATCGCCGTTTTCGAACTCCAACCACCTTGTTCGCAGTCTTGTAACTACTATACTCATCACTATCTGTGTCTCCTTGTCTGTATCGTCGCTGTCTGCCATCAACATAACTCCTGCGTATGTCACATATATACGACATACCGGGGCGCGGAGGCGACGACCCACCACAACTCCTCCGGTAGCTGTCCAGAAATATTTTAATGTCCAAAAAAAAAAAAAAAAAAAAAAAAGCTTCTTACTCCGCATATATTAATCCCGAAATTTGTAATTAAACTTAAGTACGTTTTTTTGCTCCTCGTTGGTAACTTATGGATCTTTCGGGTCCGTGTCAGTAAGGTTATCCGAGCCCTTGAAATTTACTCAATGTCCAAGTTTATTGCTTTCATAAAATTCCCTTCGAACAAAATGCATACACACACCAAAAAAAAAAAATCCGATTCGGGAATTTATATAACCTATAAAGTTTCTTCGGAAAAAGACTATGATTTGTTAGGTGATTCTCACTGAGGTTTATATGGCATGGAATGGCCATCTCATTAAGCTCTTAAATGTTCTCCAGGGGTGTTCACCTCTAGGGTGTTCAACTCTTTGGTATTCAGATCTGGGGTGTTCAGCTCTGGGGTTTTCAGTTCTCCGGTGTTCAGATCTGGGGTGTTCAGCTCTGGGGTGATCAGCTCTGGGGTGTTCAGTTCTGGGGTGTTCAGCTCTGGGGTGTTCAGCTCTGGGGAGTTCAGCTCTGGGGTGTTCAGCTCTGGGGTGTTCAGCTCTGGGGTGTTCAGCTCTGGGGTGTTCAGCTCTGGGGTGTTCAGCTCTGGGGTGTTCAGCTCTGGGGTGTTCAGCTCTGGGGTGTTCAGCTCTGGGATGTTCAGCTCTGGGGTGTTCAGCTCTGGGGTGTTCAGCTCTGGGGTGTTCAGCTCTGGGGTGTTCAGCTCTGGGGTGTTCAGCTCTGGGGTGTTCAGCTCTGGGGTGTTCAGCTCTGGGGTGTTCAGCTCTGGGGTGTTCAGCTCTGGGGTGTTCAGCTCTGGGGTGTTCAGCTCTGGGGTGTTCAGCTCTGGGGTGTTCAGCTCTGGGGTGTTCAGCTCTGGGGTGTTCAGCTTTGGGGTGTTCAGCTCTGGGATGTTCAGCTCTGGGGTGTTAAGCTCTGTGGGGTTCAGCTCTGGGGAGTTCAGCTCTGGGGTGTTCAGCTCTGGGGTGTTCAGCTCTGGGGTGTTCAGCTCTGGGGTGTTCAGCTCTGGGGTGTTCAGCTCTGGGGTGTTCAGCTCTGGGGTGTTCAGCTCTGGGGTGTTCAGCTCTGGGATGTTCAGCTCTGGGGTGTTCAGCTCTGGGGTGTTCAGCTCTGGGGTGTTCAGCTCTGGGGTGTTCAGCTCTGGGGTGTTCAGCTCTGGGGTGTTCAGCTCTGGGGTGTTTAGCTCTGGGGTGTTCAGCTCTGGGGTGTTCAGCTCTGGGGTGTTCAGCTCTGGGGTGTTCAGCTCTGGGGTGTTCAGCTCTGGGGTGTTCAGCTCTGGGGTGTTCAGCTTTGGGGTGTTCAGCTCTGGGATGTTCAGCTCTGGGGTGTTAAGCTCTGTGGGGTTCAGCTCTGGGTAGTTCAGCTCTGGGGTGTTCAGCTCTGGGGTGTTCAGCTCTGGGGTGTTCAGCTCTAGGGGTGTTCAGCTCTGGGGTGTTCAGCTCTAGGGGTGTTCAGCTCTGGTGTGTTCAGCTCTAGGGGTGTTCTTCACGGAAGGGGGGGGGCTACTTTTTTCTTCCTGGGTGTTCACACGCTCCACTGAACACTTGTTATGAGAGTAACACCAGGCAACGAACCTAACATGAAAAGATGTTTTAAAATTCTCCTGAACCAGAGCTGTATGACCCATACGGGTTTACCAACCTTTGTAAATAACCCACACATAGGAAAGAAAAACTTACGACGACGTTTCGGTCTGACTTGGACTTGTAAATAGTCCAAGTCAGACCGAAACGTCGTCATATATTTGTTTCTCCTATACACGGTTTATTTATTGTTCCAGTCACGGTATTGTGACTTTTAATTCTTTAATGGCAATAATAATAACAATAATAATAATAATAATAATAATAATAATAATAATAATAATAATCTAGACGTGCAATGTGTATAATATAAATTTACATACACGAGTAATGCCGGAAGGCAGCTGCAGGTACGTGATGATGTAAGACTGAATTTCCAGTGGAGATTAAGAGGCTTAGTAAAAGACTTTTTTTTTTTTCCTCGTGATCTTTGTAGAATTATAGAATATACCGGCCAGAGGTCACTGTAACTGACACATTATCCACACTCCACTGTATCCCACTCACGTTTCCCTGGGCGTCAAGTCCGGATACAAGAGGAATCTTCCGGGTAACAAACGGTGCCAGCAACACATGATAAATATGTTTCTCCTCCTCCGTTAGAAGTGGATTCTGGCCAACAGGCAGCCAACAGGCAGCCAACAGGCAGCCAACAGGCAGCCGCTGTCTGAGAGACATAAAACTCGGTAACTATTTAAGCTTATCACCTCCGAACAAGTTATTTTTCTCATCCTCCTCAGCCTGCTGATGCTGTTGTTGTTGCTGCTGTTGTTACTGCTACTACTGCTGTGTTTCTGCTGCTGCTCCTCCTCCTGTAGCTCCTCTTGCTGCTGCTGTTGCTCCTGTTGTTGCTCCTCCTGCTCCTCCTCCTCCTCCTGCTGCTGCTCCTCCTCCTGCTGCTGCTCCTCCTGCTGCTGCTGCTCCTCCTCCTCCTGCTGCTCCTCCTCCTGCTGCTGCTCCTCCTCCTGCTGCTGCTCCTCCTCCTGCTGCTGCTCCTCCTGCTGCTGCTGCTCCTCCTCCTCCTGCTGCTCCTCCTCCTGCTGCTGCTCCTCCTCCTGCTGCTCCTCCTCCTGCTGCTGCTGCTCCTCCTGCTGCTGCTGCTCCTCCTCCTGCTGCTGCTGCTCCTCCTCCTCCTGCTGCTCCTCCTCCTGCTGCTGCTCCTCCTCCTGCTGCTCCTCCTCCTGCTGCTGCTGCTCCTCCTGCTGCTGCTGCTGCTCCTCCTCTTGCTTCACGGAACGACGCGTGACCACCAGCACAGACGTAATTACAACATAAGCCCATTGTATTTTCCGCTTCAGTGAGTCGACGGACCAGGGAAAAGAATTGAGGGATCCAGGGACGGAAGGAGAGAAGCTGACGGATGGACAGACGGACGGACGGACGGACGGAGCGTTGACTATGTCTGTTGTGGACATTTATTTCCTGATTTGAGTCTCCATACCAATTTTCTTGATGTTAATCCTCTTTGTCAGATTCACGAAAAAAAAAATCGGACCTACGTACTAATTTTTTAAAAAAAAAAAAAATAGCATTCAGAAAAAACTAGGATCAATTTTTTGTAGCATCTTCGAAGATCATTTGAATTTTGTATATATTAGAAAAAAATATATATCAGTATAGTTTTTTAAATGTAAGAACGCAGTATTATGGTATTATTTTTATTGTGATTATTATTATTGTTAATAAAGTTTTTATTAGTTCATTTTATATTTTTATTACAATAATATTCCTCTACATGATTATACATATATATATATTTACAGTGCATTCATATATCTACCTTCTCTACCTCTCCATTACCTACCTACCTTCTCTACCTCTCCATTACCTACCTACCTTCTCTACCTCTCCATTACCTACCTACCTTCTCTACCTCTCCATCTACCTACTTACATGCTTTCTTTACCTCTCCATCTACCTACCAACCTACCTTCTCTACCTCTCCATCTACCTACTTACCTACTTTCTTTACCTCTCCATCTATCTACCTACCTACCTTCTCTACCTCTCCATCTACCTACTTACCTACCTTCTCTACTACTCCATCTACCTACTTACCTACCTTCTCTACCTCTCCATCTACCTACTTACCTACTTTCTTTACCTCTCATCTACCTACCTACCTTCTCTACCTCTCCATCTACCTACCTACTTCTCTACTTCTATATCTACCTACCTACTTCTCTACCTCTCCATCTACCTACCTACTTCTCTACTTCTATATCTACCTACCTACTTATCTACCTCTCCATCTACCTACCTACTTCTCTACCTCTCCATCTACCTACCTACCTTCTCTACCTCTCCATCTACCTACCTACCTACCTACCTTACCTCTCCATCTACCTTCCCACCTTCTCTACCTCTCCATCTACCTACCTTCTCTCTACCTCTCCATCTCCCTACCTTCTCTACCTCTCCATCTACCTACCTACTTCTCTACCTCTCCATCTACCTACCCACCTTCTCTACCTCTCCATCTACCTACCTACTTTTCTACCTCTCCATCTACCTACCTACTTCTCTACCTCTCCATCTACCTACCCACCTTCTCTACCTCTCCATCTACCTACCCACCTTCTCTACCTCTCCATCTACCTACCTACTTCTCCCTACACCTTAAGACAGCCACTAGCACAACTTTAGCCTCGAGGTAGCATAAATCTTCGCTCCCCTGGAACATTTCTGGTGAATATTTCCAGACTTCTCTTCCTGCTGTTCCCCTGTGTAATTAAGTAGGTGTTAAAGTATGTGTGTGTGTGTGTTATTACCATTCGTGCATGAGTGAACAGGCACGCATGGCGGGCCGCATACCGCATGCCCTGCCTTATATGGTGCTTGCATGACGCATGGAGGGGGTGTTGCGGTGCAGAATGGGGATGTTGTGGGCTAATTGGAGTGCATTAGTCGTGTGGGGGTTGGGGGGAAAGGGTGTTTACTTGTATTTATGGGGTGGTTGTGGCTGGCCAGTATTCGAGTTTGCATGAGTCTTTGTTGGTACAAGTGGTTCCTGGTGTGTGTGTGTACTCACCTATTTGTGGTTGCAGGGGTCGATTCATAGCTCCTGGCCCACCTCTTCACTGATCGCTACTAGGTCCTCTCTCTCTCTCTCCCTGCTCTATGAGCTTTATCAAACCTCGTCTTAAAACTATGTATGGTTCCTGCCTTCACTACGTCACTAGCCAGACTATTCCACTTCCTGACAACTCTATGACTAAAGAAATACTTCCTAACATCCCTTTCACTCATCTGAGTCTTCAACTTCCAATTGTGACCCATTGTTTCTGTGTTCCATCTCTGGAAAGTTCTGTCTCTGTTCACCTTGTCAATTCCTCGCAGTATTTTGTATGTCGTTATTATGTCTCCCCCCCCCCGAACCCTCCTGTCCTCTAGTGTCGTCAGGCCGATTTCCCTTAACCTTTTTTCGTAGGACATTTCCCTTAGCTCTGGGACTAGTCTTGTTGAAACCTTTGCACTTTCTCTAATTTCGTGACGTACTTGACCAGGTGTGGGTTCCAAACTGGTGTGTGTGTACTCACCTAATTGTGGTTGCAGGGGTCGAGACTCAGCTCCTGTGGGTTTATGTGTGTGTTTGTGTGTGTGTGTGTGTGTGTGTGTGTGTGTGTGTGTGTGTGTGTGTGTGTGTGTGCGTGTGTGTAATACAACGTATTTGATGAAAGTAAAAAAAAAATTATAATCTGCATCTGTGCATTTTCCAAGACCATCTGGAGTGTTGTCCTCCGAGTGAGGCATCTTCAGGAACTTTCTTCCACCTCACTGTCCGGATCCTGTGTCCTGCTTAACTAGGACTACCAGCCTCTTCCTCCTCCTCTTCTTTCTTCTTCTACTTCTCCATCTTACCACATTTGGCGTATTGTAATTTTCTGTTCCTACCATGACTAGCTTTGTACAATATCTTTTCTATTTTTTCATAAATTCTGGCAGAGAGAGAAAGAGAGAGAGAGAGAGAGAGAGAGAGAGAGAGAGAGAGAGAGAGAGAGAGAGAGAGAGAGAGAGAGAGAGAGAGAAATGTTGTTATGGAGGCTGAGGAGATGGTATTCTCTGAAGCATGGCTCTTCCTGCTACCATGTTCACTACCATTTCTCTTACTCTTTCCTTTATTCATTCCCCCCTCTTCCATCCTCTTCCGCTCCTTCTTTCCATCCATACCTCGTCCCCCTGCCTGTTCCTCTCTGTTTCTCTTAATTTTCCCCTCTGCTAGCTTCACTTTCTACCCCTGCTTGCTTCATTTCCTTCTCCCTGCCTGCCTTGCCCCTCTCCCTGCCTGCCCCTTCCCTCTCCCCTGCCACGGTCACGTCTGGTTCCCCTGTCAGATAAGATCCAACACAGCGACCGTATAATTAGTCGGTTTCGTGGTCCAGGGTGTGAACCAGCCTGTATCAGATAGAAAATATGGTAAAATGTATACTAGTTAAAATTACTTAGTATATATATATATATATATATATATATATATATATATATATATATATATATATATATATATATATATATATATATATATATATATATATATATATATATATATATATATACAGCAATGAAACCACGAAACAAGTTGTTTTGAATCATTTACTAAACTGCGGCAGGAGGCCAGGATTCGACCCCAAGAATATTGTCCTGCCCCAAAAGGCCATCTGCCGCGAGTGTCCTCGCGACATGAAACAAGTCTAGTGCGCTAGGTACATGTTGTTTGTAGGCTCGATGGCTCAGATGGTAGGGCGACATGTACAATGTTTGGCCTCTTGAAGCAGGACAATGTTCGTGGGGTCGAATCCTGGCCTGCCGCAGTTTGATGTGTGTAGATATGTACTTAATTATTCTACAGGTTTTCTAAGACAATGTGGAAATCTTTTCACACTTGAGTAATTCTGCAAATTTACTCGTATGGGAATTCTTTTAAAATCTCCTTCGCTTGGACGATGATGTTTGCATCCTCTCTTCTTACCTGTCAAATTGATTCCTCTCATCATTAATTTTCATTCACACTTAAAGCCTCTTGTTCGTTTCCTCCTCCGTGTTATCATCTCGTTGCTATCTCCCGGCCTCTCCAGCGGCTTAGGCTGTCGTCGGATAAATTATATATCCCTTGCTGGCAATCCTGAATGCTAGTTAAGGCTCCGAGATGAGACAAGGGGAATTCGCCATGCTTGTTGTCCCCGCTCGTGCGTGCACGGAGGCGCGGAACAGCGGCCTTATGCATTCTGCACAACAAACACAATGTGTAATTGATTGGGTTCAGGGGACTTTTTTTTTTTTAATCTGTGCGAGAGAAACTTCCCGTGACCTCCCCCATAACGCTTCCCCATAACCCTCTCCCCATAACCATTCCCCATAACCCTCCTCCATAACCATCTCCCCCTCCCAGTTATCTGCTCTTCCAAGTAATCTACCTTTCCCCCCCATCCCCATCTTCTCTCCCATTCTTTCTACTATCGTGTCCACTATATGACCAGCTTCACAACAAATACTTCCCGACGCACAAACTTGCCCGTCCCCTCGTCACACCTCCAACATGCACATAAACATACCTATTATGAACACTCAGACACTCCACATACTTCCGATCATACACACTCAGACTCACGCACACACACATATGCCACCTATCACACACACTCAAACACCCAAACACACTGTACGCAAACAAAACATATGATTGATTAAGCACTTCAGACGAGACAACGAGCACAGTTCTCCTCCAGGTAACTGAGCGGACACAATTTTAGATACAGGTCGTGGCGATTTCGCTCGAATTTTTCGATCGAGACGGAAAGACCCCCACCCCCAAAAAAAAAGCTGACAGCGGCGTGTGGCTTCCATTGTTGATGCTTGCAAGGCTGCAAGCTGACAGCTTAACGAAGACCTGAGAGTAAATACCTGCCTGGTTCCTCATTTTTAGCGTGCTTATAAAGTCAGCTCTGATGCGCTCTCATTTGTTTGGGAGACGCTCTTGCTGACGTACGCAGCCACCAAACCTTCAGAAAGGAAGCCTAGTACCGGTGAAGGGATCTTGTTCCGAGGAATTGGAGGTATTCTCCCTCCTAATTTCCTGAGATGTATGACTCTTACAGGTTTGGCGGTCCTCCATAAACAGTAATAATAATAATAAAAATAATAAAAATTATCATTACTAATAAAACAAATAAAAAAATAACAATTATATAACAATAATAATAATAAAAGCAATGACACCAATAATTATCAGACATGTGTGAGTGTGCAACACTTGCAGTGTGAGTGTGCAACACTTGCAGTGTGAGTGTGCAACACTTGCAGTGTGAGTGTGCAACACTTGCAGTGTGAGTGTGCAACACTTGCAGTGTGAGTGTGCAACACTGCAGTGTGAGTGTGCAACACCTGCAGTGTGAGTATGCAACACCTGCAGTGTGAGTGTGCAATACCTGCAGTGTGAGTGTGCAACACTTGCAGTGTGAGTGTGCAACACCTGCAGAGTGTACAAACCTGCAGAGCGTGCAACACTTACAGTGGAAGTGAGCAACACCTGCAGTTTGTGCAACACATGGAGAGTGTACAACACCAGCAGTGTGAGTATGCAACACCTGCAGTGTGAATGTGCAACACCTGCAGTGTGAGTGTACAATACCTGCAGTGTGAGTGTGCAACACCTGCAGTGTGAGTGTGCAACACCTGCAGTGTGACACCTGTAATCTCCTTGGTCTTCCTGGCTGCGTCACCCCCTATCCTCCCCAGAGACGCTACTGGCTGCGTCACCCCTACCCTCCCCAGAGACGCTACTGGCTGCGTCACCCCTACCCTCCCCAGAGACGCTACTTGCTGCGTCACCTCTACCCTCCCCAGAGACGCTACTTGCTGCGTCACCCCTACCCTCCCCAGAGACGCTACTTGCTGCGTCACCCCCTATCCTCCCCAGAGACGCTACTTGCTGCGTCACCCCCTCCCCTCCCCAGAGACGCTACTTTATATGCTAGTCCCTCAGGAATCAATATACAACACGGGGAGCATAAATAACAAGGTAATTTCCAAGAATTTTTGGACCATCGTCAGACTCGCTACTGCGACGGTGTTGCCAGACCTTCAGTCGCACACATGTGCAACAGTTGGGTATAACTTTATTCCGAAACGTTTCGTCTACACAGTAGGCTTCTTCAGTCGAGTACACAGAAGGCAGAAGCAGTAGAGGTTTTGAAGAGGTCAGACTGACCACCTCAAAACTGCGTCTTCAGGGATGATGGACTCATTACTTCATTATTCGACTGAAGAAACCTACTGTGTAGGTGAAACTTTTAGGAAACAACGATACCAAGTGTTTGATACTTTGATGTCGAGGTAAGGGCTCTCGTTGCGAGGAACTGGAGACGATCTCCCTTTCTTTGGATTAAGCCTGGGTTTTCCACTTGGCCAGGACGATAACAGAGAGAGGCTCAGGGAGGATTCCTTGGGCACCTCACTGAGATGGTCCTCTCAGCTGATCTTTCTTATTAATATGTTGTGCTGATGTGTCATCATGGAGAGGAACTGCAAGGACGCCACGGTGATGTGTGTGTGTGTGTGTGTGTGTGTACGCATGCGTGCGTGGATGCGCGTATGTTTGTCTGTCATATCAAAGTCACCTCACTAACATCTCACAAGTTATTTCCTCAAAAACCTGACGAGATAGCAACTACCTTTACGCCTCCCTCTCCCCATATTTAGCCTTACGTACTCTACCCCGCTATTTAGCCTTGGCAGTACTCATTAACCAGAGGATAAAAAGAGCTGAGCGCTATTAAAGCTGAATGCTATTCAACCTGTCCTATTATCCTGGTTTGGCTCTTGTTTTTATTGATGCTAAATCTAAATCTTTACTCTTTTTTTAATAAATATTCCAAGCGAGTATCGTGGTTATGGTCTCCTGCAGTACCAAGATCAAATTTATATTCCCTCCTGGAAGCAATGCCTCAGAAAGAATATAGTTATAGTAAGTCTTAAGTCTGTTTTACAGAAGGAATATATTTAAAGTAACTTTTAAGTTTGTTTTACAAAGGAATATATTTAAAGTAAGTTTTTGTTTTACAGAAGGAATATATTTAAAGTAACTTTTAAGTCTGTTTTTCAGAAGGAATATATTTAAAGTAATTCTATTTTACAGAAGGAATATATTTAAAGTAACTTTTAAGTCTGTTTTACAGAAAGAATATATTTAAAGTAACTTTTAGGTCTGTTTTACAGAAAAAAATATATTTAAAGTAACTATTAAGTCTGTTTTACAGAAAGAATATATTTAGAGTAAGTCTTCCGTCTTTTTTTCCACAGCCTAAAGACCCAGCTATTCCTTCCCTGGACAAGATAATCACAGCGTCTCGGGAATATGCAATCAAGAAGTAAGGCATTACTTGACTCCAATTGATAACTGGGATTTGAAAAGCAATTTTCTTATTTGTTCAGGAGATAAGAGCCGAGTTGTTTGTATTCCTGGCAGCCATGTTTAACGTGCAGTGCTGAATAAAAACGGAGAAACGCAGCAATAAGTGACTGCAGTAAGTAACCAACAGGGACAACAGATATTAAATACAAATCATCTGAAGGAGGAGGAGGAACCTCGAACTGCCCTGCATGTATCCCGAAGGAGAGAAAGAAGAAATCCGTCATAAATCCTTCTTTTCTTCGTAGTTGGTAAAGTTTAATGTACGATCTGTATCACAAATTTGCTTTATAACCTTAGTTATCAAGTTCCATTATCTCATCCCTAAAAACGCTACCGTTGTAGAGATAAATATGTTTCCGGGCAAGATATCCCCCCCCCATACAACGCCCACTCACACTACGTCAAGGACCTGGAATATGCATTAATCTCCCTTAATAATTATACGAGGATAAAAATCCAGCTATAAAAACTTCTTCGTGTTCCTCTCAAGAAATCGCTTTTCTCACCCAACCAGGGACACCGGCGTATTTATATACCCCCTTCTGTATAAGGAAACATAATTTTAGACTGCAGGTCGTCACTTCAGAGTCGCTAGGCAGCATAAACTCAGCGAGGGGCACAAAACACTTGTCCCAGCAAGTCAGAATGAGAGCGCCGGTTAAAAAAAAAAACATGACATGTAATCGCTCACACCAAAGTAGACAAAATCTAGCTATTTTCACCACCAGGGTGGTTTTTGCCTCAGCCATCCATCACTGTGGTATGTGGGGATGAGGTCTGCCAGACTCCAGCAAGCCATTATGGCAAGAAATTTGGAAGGCGAAAAAAAAAAAAAACAGAAGGTGAATTGAGTCAATGACGGCAGCCAGAGGAACGTCTCCAGTTCTTCGACTGGAGCCTCGAGGAGTCTTCTGGATCCTAAAACTAAATTCTAATAAGCAGTGAAAAACGTTGAGAGGAAATTCTTGCATTTCTCCTGCGGCAGACTCCACCTCTCTTCCCCCGGGCGCTCACCTGCCGCGCCTGCCACGGGACACACTAAAATCGACGAGTACAACTTCAAAATGTATTTCCATTTTAGAGTATTGGATTTTTTACCCCCATGAGCAAGAGTTGTGTGTGTGTGTGTGTGTGTGTGTGTGTACTCAACTAATTGTGGTTGCAGGGTCGAGTCATAGCTCCTGGCCCCGCTTCATTACTGGTCGCTACTAGGTCCACTCTCTCTCCCTGCTCCATGAGCTTTATCATATTTCTTCTTAAAGCTATGTATGGATCCTGCCTCGAACACGTCACTTTCCAGACTATTCCACTCTCTGACAACTCTACGACTGAAGAAATACTTCCTAACATCCCTGTGACTCGTCTGAGTCTTCAAATTCCAATTGCTACCCCTTGTTGCTGTGTCCCATCTCTGAAACATCCTGTCTTTGTCCACCTTGTCAATTCCTCGTAGTATTGTGTATGTCGTTATCATATCTTTCCTGTCCCTCCTGTCCTCCAGTGTCATAAGGTCGATTTCCCTTAACCTCTCCTCGTAGGACATGCCCCTTAGCTCCAGGACTAGTCTTGTTGCAAACATTTGCACTTTCTCTAATTTCTTGACGTGCTTGGCCAGGTGTGGATTCCAAACTGGTGCTGCATACGCCAATATGGGCCTGACGTACACGGTGTACAGTCATGTGTGTGTGTGTGTGTGTGTTTGTGTGTGTGTGTGTGTGTGTGTGTGTGTGTGTCTGTGTCTGTCTGTCTGTCTGTCTGTGCATACACTCTTTTCTCTCGGAGCTTTTCTCTCTCTCTCTCTCTCTCTCTCTCTCTCTCTCTCTCTCTCTCTCTCTTGTCCCATCATTCTGGTAAAGGGCTCTTGATTTAAGGAACTTGAGTCACCCTCCCGTCCTTGTATCACAAGTGATCACCCTTTAGTCTCCAGGAGAAGAACACAAGTACATTGTTTATGGCAACTCCTAAAAGTAGTCACATTCCTATGATCCTTCACAGTCCCCAGAGTCACATTCCTATGATCCTTCACAGTCCCCAGAGTCACATTCCTATGATCCTTCACAGCCCCCAGAGTCACATTCCTACGAGCTTTCAGTCCCCAGAGTCAAATTCCAGTGGTCCTCCCTTGTCAGTCCCCCAAATAATCTTTCCCAAAGTATACAAGGCACAACAGACGGCTAATATCCCCTCAGCTACGAGCCGTAATCATTTGCCACCTGCCAGCTCTTCCTTACATGAATAGGAACCACAAGTGCCTTGTTCCAGGAACAGGAGCTGTACATCGTGAGCTTGGCAGAGTTAGTAGCAGCCTTGACCTGTGGAACAAAGGCACTCGTTACCCCAATGGTATCCTTCAGCAGGTCTTGATCAAAAGGTGCTTTTGTGTCCGGTGATTTAAGGAGGTATGGAACATGGTGGTTTAGTGTCGCCTCCTGCACCTTTGACACAGCTGGAACTATTGCTTCGTAGCAATACTGGCCGCCAGAAAGGTAGCCTTCTCTTAATAGCTGGGATGCGACTTTGGTGCTTTCTTAGACGCAAAAAAAAGCAACTAAACTTTTAAATTCATTCTCCTTTTCACAATTCACTCTTTATCTCCTCTACCACTGTCTCTATGTCTCTCTCTCTCTCTCTCTCTGCAGTAATAGACATAATAATAATAATAATAATAATAATAATAATAATAATAATAATAATAATAGTAATAGTAATAATAATAAAAGTTTATTGACATTCATGGCTTAATAATGTACAATAGCTGTTATTTTTAATTAAAACATGATCGATGTTGGTGGGAAATTGGAAAGACATTTGTATTCAAGACGAAATTTATGCGCGATGATTTTATCATGTAAATACAGATTTACAGAAAAAGTTGTAAATACGTGAGGTTTGTCTTTGTTGGCTACCCACACTGTGTGGGTCAGCAGCCACACTGTGTGGGTCAGCAGCCACACTGTGTGGGTCACCAGCCACACTGTGATGGTCACCAGCCACACTGTGTCATCTACCACCACCATCAACATACAAGGACCCCAATACAAATAATTCACTTCGACTTTTTTTCATTATCTTAGGTAATCTACACATATGTTGCTATGTATGATAATTTATGTAAGTGTATTTTTGTGTACCTATAACTGAATAAACTTACTAACACTTTGCTGCTTCGTTGCCAAGAATCATTTTCACAGCCCTCGCACTCACACTCTCACCTCGTCAGAGTAAACATGAGCATTTCCTCAATAAGGGAAGAGCAAATCATCAACATACGATAAAAAAGGGAAATCACCACAGTACTGGGCCCTGGTCTCCACCGCTCGCACCTCCTGGGTACCACAGGACCATTCACTCACTTAAAATTCTCAGTTTCTGGGAATACTTCAGCCCGTTGTTGGAATGGTTGCCGCAAATTGCTGGACAACTTTCCAAGGCTTCCTTAATCATAGTTAAATGGTCAGTCCTACCCTATAATATTGACCTCCTTAACATTCTTTTCATCAGGTTGCAATCTGCACTACTCATTGCATAAGCTCTTTAGTTTCTTTTCGTTTTTAATTGTATGGATATTGAGTTATCTCCAACCAAATGTGCAGGCAGATAAAAGTGCGTTCTCATATCTCTCGAGGACTCGGGTTCAATACCAGGGAAGAGGGAGATGACACATTCGTTCCGCTCATGCATAAGAATGATCAAAAATGCTCCCACTTTCTCGGTACTTGCTGGGAGAAGTGATGCCTTGCTGGGAGAAGTGATGCCTTGCTGGGAGAAGTGATGCTGTTACAGTCAGGAAAGACGTCTTGCTTAGGCAGTTACGTGGCCTCTGGCTACAGCGTTCAGTCGCGTGAATATTACAACCTCACGCTAATTACCCAGCCAGGTAACGACGCTCTCAACAGGTGAGTGTGTGTGTGTGCACCTGCAACAATTAATGTTTCTAAAGCAGGCTATAAACATTTAAATAACACACACACACACACACACACACAGGCAGGACTACAGAGATATCTGGACAGGCTGCAAGCCTGCTCCAGAAACTGCCTCTTGGAGTTTAACCCCACCAAATGTAGTTATGAAGATTGGCGAAGGGGAAAGAAGACCGCAGACAGAGCAAACCTCACCTCTAGGAAAAAGATCTTGGGGTGAGTATAATACCGAGCACATTTCCTGAGGCACACATCAATCAAATAACTACTGCAGCATATGGGCGAATGGCAAACCAAAGAATAACGTTTCAACACCTCAGTAAGGAATCGTTCAAGACTATACACCGTGTACGTTAGGCCAATATTGGAGTATGCAGCACCAGTTTGGAACCCACACCTGGTCAAGCACGTCAAGAAATTAGAAAAAGTGCAAAGGTTTGCAGCAAGACTAGTCCCGGAGCTAAGGGGTATGTCCTACGAGGAGAGGTTAAGAGAAATCGGCTTGACGACACTGGAGGACAGGAGGGATAGGGGGGACATGATAGCGACATTTTAAATACTGAGAGGATTTGACAAGGTGGATAGGATCAGGTAGTTCCAGAGATGGGACACAGCAATAAGAGGTCACAATCGGAAGTTGAAGACTCAGGTGAATCACAGGGATGTTAGGAAGTATTTCTTCAGTCATAGAGTTGTAAGGAAGTGGAACAGTCTGGAGAGTGATGTAGTGGAGGCAGGTACCATACATAGCTTTATGAAGAGGTATGATAAAGCTCATGGAGCAGAAAGAGAGTGGATCTAGTAGCGACCAGTGAAGAGGCGGGGCCAGGAGCTATGACTCGACCCCTGCAACCACACACAAACACACACAGTTGCTTCAGCAATCTTCTATGCAGTAAAACCTGAATGTATTTTTAACAAGACCAATTTAGCGTCTTTGTATATGTGTGTGTCAGAGATGAATATTAACACGCTCCTCCGGGCTACATTTTCCACATGCTGACGTACACAGTTCCTACGGTGCAGGGCACAGGTACCTGATGACGCGGTGCATGTCTCAGGTACACACACACACACACACACACACACACCAATTCATCAGATACCAGTCATATCTCCGCTCCAGTGATCCGTGATATTACCTAGTATGCTAACTTACCACCACTAGTTAACAGATCTTCACCTGGTCACTGCAAAACCGTGTTGCACTGCCTGCTAATTCATCTTCCTCACCCGCTACTCTAATTACACACTAATAAATTGCATTGCTTTAAGGTCTATCGACTAGACAAGGGTCATTAAGGCCGTAGATCCACCAGACGATTGAATCAATAAAAGTTTAAACTCAGAGATACGAGGATAAAACTCCCTCAGTGTGTGAATGTAGTATGTGTGTTTATATTAGTTTGATGAATTGCAAATAGAAATTCTCCATTGAGAATTCGAAGCAAAATGTTTTCACTTGAGAGGTAAGTTTAGGTGAGAGAGAAAAAAATCCTCATAACAAGAGACTAGGAAGTGTTTAACAAATTAGGAGGATAACCAGGAAAAAGAACTGCCGGAAGTTGAAACTTCAGTGTCGTGAACGACAACAGATGAGGAAGATTCGAGGAAGAGAAAGAAGAACATTTCTCTCAGCCGATTGTTGATGTAAGAGAGAAACGAGAACACTTTTCTTCTTATCAGATGCGCATGGCAGGAAAAGTATTGAGTGTATGTGACAAATGCGGCAGATGGCGGAGGTAATGTCGTCTCTCACCATCTGCAACACCATCTTCCTGGTGTTTGTGAGGGGGAGGGGAGGAACTCACTATCCACAACCAGCTTTTACTGGGACAAAGTTTGGCTCTGTGTAGAGCTTCGTCGTAACTTGATAAAGCTCTACCCAGAGCGAAACGTTGTCCAAGGTGAAAGCGTGGGCGAAAAGCGAGTTTGTCTTCATTACTGTTGGCAGTACGACATTTCAGAGCCATCTTTCTGCTTTCATCTGAGCGAAATGTTGGCATATAATGAATCTCTGAGTGGGGAGCCCATCAGAACAGCCTCGGTTCTCTCCTGAGTGGGAGTCCATCAGAACAGCCTCGGTTCTCTCCTGAGTGGGGAGCCCATCAGAACAGCCGCAGTCTCTCCTGAGTGGCGAGTCTTAATCGCCCCTCAGACACTCTCCATAAAACTAGTATACAGCTTGCCAAATTTGCCTATTCCTTTGTGTACTTGACTATGTCTTCTTGCTTTATTATCGTTGTGCATTTATTCTTTATTCTTGCTTTATTATCGCTGTATATTTCCTCTTTATTCTTGTCTGTCGAAGACAAAACGTGTCTCATGGAATACAGTTTTGTTTTCCCCTTCTCATGTTTAATCATTCGACCAGGAAAACTTTTTTTTTTCCGTCTGCTAACAGCTGTCAGGTTCGGTCAATCAGAAGCGGCCTCTGTCAGGTCCGGTCGTCTATCAGATCAGGTCAATCGGGTCTGAGGGCGGTACTGCCCCTCAGATATCCTGCCACCTGGGTTATCGTCACTGGCTCAGTGACACAGAACATTGTTGTTGTTGTTCTCGTGTTCTCTCTCTCTCTCTCTCTCTCTCTCTCTCTCTCTCTCTCTCTCTCTCTCTCTCTCTCTCTCTCTCTCTCTTTGCCTCAGGTTGTTAACGATGAGGTGCGCTAACTAGCGTCCCGATGGTAAGTACAGGTCGGCGGCCACTAAACCGCGCTGCGTCTTTAATTGCGTACAAGAATCACAGAACAAGATACGAGACTCCTGTAAACCCATGTGATATGTTTTTATTATTATTGTTTTTTTTTTTTTGGGGGAGAGGATCGACACACGCAAAAATTTTATGATTATTGTTGTTGTTGAGAGCGCACACCAACCACCATTACCACCACCACTACAGCGCACACCAACCACCATTACCACCACCACTACAGCGCACTCAATCTACCAGCTCCAACACACAACCATGTCCTCCATTATGCAGCAACTTGCATCTCCGTAAAATAAGGATCAGCGTCAATGTTTGATGTATATATATATACTGAGGGATACACACCTTTTTTGGAGTATACACATTGGGAGGTGTGAGTATACACCTCTCAGTGTGTATACGCGTCTCTCAGTGTATATTCTTTTGGCGAATATACGAGTATATACTGGGATGCAGCGATCATTTTATTCATCTCTTAAATTCACCCTCCCTCTCTCTCTCTCTCTCTCTCTCTCTCTCTCTCTCTCTCTCTCTCTCTCTCTCTCTCTCTCTCTCTCTCACAGTAACCCACCTCACAGAGCAGATCGTCGGCGCCACGTTCGTAACTCCACAAAAGGAAGGTCAAGGTACTCAAAGTGACTTTTTTCTTGTGATAGCATCGGAGCCATATAACCAGCCGTACACACACACAAGTTTATCCTTAATGTTCACCAATAACCTGTGAGAATAAAACCCTTGATTACCTTGTAAATGACTTACAATGAACCCTGGGTCTGTTGGCCAGCCATCAGTGTTCTTATATACTGTTATTCTTACTATTATTCCTACGATTACCATTACTACTACTACTACTGCTACTACCACTACTACTACTAATATTTCCACTCCTTAGCCCAACCCCTACCTTACTGTCTTCTAGCCTTCTCTACTTTGGTTGATCCAGTTGTGACTTGACAATGGTCCTGAGCAGACCGAAACGTTGTCATAATTTCATTTTCTAAGTGCCAGTTTTTAACGAGTTATCAAACCTGTTCTTAATAAAAAATAACTCTCTCTCTCTCTCTCTCTCTCTCTCTCTCTCTCTCTCTCTCTCTCTCTCTCTCTCTCTCTCTCTCTTTATTCATGAAACTTCTGCGTGTTGAGCAACAGGTTGACAATAAGTGAAAGACTACGAGGCTGATGGGGCTAGAAAAGTACAGAAGGATAGAAGACAATACGGTAGGGGTTGGGGGAAGAAGTGGAAGCAGTAGTAGCAGTAGCAGTAGTAGTAGTAGCAGTAGTAGCAGCAGTAGTAGTAGTAGTAGTGGCAGCAGTAGTAGTAGAAATAGTAGTAGTAGTAGTAGTAGTATTAGCAATAGTAGTAAGTAGTAGTAGTAGTAGTAGCAATAGTAGTAGTAGTAGTAGTAGTAGCAGTAATAGTGGTGAACCGGAGTTACCTGGAGTTCACCTGGAGAGGGTTTCGGGAGTCAACGCCCCCGCGGCCAGGTCTGAGACCAGGCCTCTGTGAGAGAACCTTAACTGGGCTACAGCTTCATTCAGTGCTGAAAATGGAAGCAAATACCGACAAGTTGGGTATCTTTAATGCTGAGAAAACCTACACCGGTAGGCTTCTTCAGTCCAATACAGATGCAGCAGGCGTAGTAGTGGAGTAAAGATGATGTAATCAGTCCATCAACCTTGGTGAAATAGTATTTAAGAGGGTCAGTCCCTCAGCCTGGAGAAGAGAGTTCAGTTCCATGGTTTGGAACGATAAAGTCAAGAGCATCGTCGAAGAGAGGATCGAATCCGTCTCATACTCACACTCAGAATGTTACGATATCATGAATAAGAAGAAGAAGAAGAAGAAGAAGAAGAAGAAGAAATAATGATAATCTTGCTGGATGAAGGAAATTAATTAATGTATTTTAAAGACAGAACATTAAAAGGCGCTTAAATTACCAATAATGTCAAATAGTAGTACAAACCATTCAATTACCTAGAAACTACCAGACTACTAACTACGTAATAGATGTACTTCTTAACCCAGAATGTGACTATCCCAAAATCTGGTGACAACCTAACCTAACCTAATTGCTTTCACTGTGACCAAGGTTAGTGACTACACATATTCACCTGAGGCAGGGGACAACCTGAGAAAGTGTACAGGGAAATTAGGTGAGTGTGGAGCTAGGTGAGTGTATGCGAGGAAGGGGGTGTTAGGAGAGTTGAGTGTATGGTGAATAAGATTATCAAAAAGTGGTTCCTGGGCGTGTGTGGAAGAAAGCTCTTCTCCATCATTCGAGCTGTGCATCAAGTTTGACGTAATCTTTGAAAGAAACTTAGCTGGTCTTCAGGCAACAAAAGCTGGCATGTCAGGCTCACAGTGGAGTTAAGTTAGGGTCAAGTGTCTCAAAGCTGGAGTGTGAGGAGGTATGTGTCTCAAAGCTGGAGTGTGAGGAGGTATGTGTATCAGGGAGTGGAGTGAGTAAATCAGCGGAATCTTAAAAGGTTTTCCTTCCCACACTAATCTGCTGACGTCTGCAGGATGGAAGGTGTGTGTGTGTGTGAGAGAGAGAGAGAGAGAGAGAGAGAGAGAAAGAGAGAAAGTTTAATGGGATGGCGAAAATATGAAGAGCTAAAAAGAGTGGATAGACTGCATATTCCTGGACCGTCAAGAGACATTGAGAGAGTGAACACCCTACATGCGGGGGGTCATCAGAGAAGCACAGTACAATATATGGGAATACACGGGGAAGGCGGATAGATTGACCATACAGTTCCTACCAATGGTATGTCATCTTCCGTGTAAACAGGTCAGACAAGGATAATATAGCAGATGACTCCCGCTCTCTCTGTCCTGTGCTATAAATGGATTCAACCCCAGCGTGAACATGCAGATCAGCAGGTATGTTAACACACACGACAATACGTCAACGCAACCTCACATTTACAGACACAACTAAGGATTTACATACTACAGATTTACAGACGCAACCACGGATTTACAGTCGCTACTACGGATTTACAGACACATCTACGAATCTGTCTTTTAGAGCAGCGTGTTCAACTGTGTTAACAAGGTGTTGAAGAGCGGGGAAAGACAAATTTCGCTCTGAGCAGAACTCTATATGAAGACATGACTTGATAAAGAGCTCTCTCTCTTTCCCTCTCTCTCTCTCTCTCTCTCTCTCTCTCTCTCTCTCTCTCTCTCTCTCTCTCTAAACTGATCGAAATGTTGTCCAAGTAAATGTTTGTTCCTCAAAACCTTCTTTTCTTCCCTGATGATGATGAATGATGAATGAATGAATGATGAATGATGAATGATGAATGATGAATGAATGATGAATGATGAATGATGGATGATGATTGATGATGATTGATGATGATTGATGATGATGATGATGATACTTCTGGCAGAAACAACCTTTATTCTAACAACGTTTCGTTCTGGCACTGAGAGATCTGATGGTTGGCACTGCACCACTGCTCTCATGACCTCCTCTTTCACTTCCTTCTCTTCCTCGTCTCTTTTCTCATCTATTCCCGCTTCACAGTATTTTTTAATTGGCAATATATATATATATATATATATATATATATATATATATATATATATATATATATATATATATATATATATGTATGTATATATATACAAGTCATTAGCAACATCTATTATTAGGGCAATAAATGCATTCCTAGAGAATGCATTTATTGCCGTCTCCCCTCTAGGGCGACAAACACCCGCCGGACAAATGCCAACAACAGGACACATGATGCCTCAAAAATCAGAGCCCAAGTTAGCAAAAAAATAGAAGTGGATAATACTATTGGAGCACTGAGACTTATAGCCAGTGAGGATACCATCGCTTCTAAGGACGTCATTACAGCACAAGCCCTGAAGGACAAACATCCACCCAGGGCTCCCAGTACCAACATTGACCTCCCTGACATTGCAGCAGGTGAAGAACATTTAACCCTACAGGACGCTGATGTGTATAAAGCTGCTATGTCATTTCCACAGGGCTCGGCTCAGCAGGAGGTTTCACTGGTTTAAGGCCACAACACTTAAAACAAATGCTCAATCCAGCACATGGTGATGTTTCAGAGAGGCTGCAGTCTGAACTCACCAAATTTTCCAATGTGTGCCTGGCTGGCAGTGTCCCGGAGGCCATTAGACCCCTCTTCTTTGATGCCTCACTATGTGCCCTCCGGAAAAAAAGATGGAGGAATCCGACCCTTAGCGCCTAGTCGCTGAATAGTGAGTCAAGATGTTGCCGCAATGTTGAAACCAACTCAGCTCGGTTTTGGTGTTCAACAAGGCAGTGAAGCAGCTGCCCATGCAGCACGAGCATACATCAACAACATGTCAGATGAAAAAGCCTTGATCAAATTGGATTTTGCCAATGCTTTCAACTTAGTCAGAAGGGATGCTGCTCTCCAAGCATTTTCTAGACACTTCCCTTCCCTCTATCCCTTCATACAATCGTGTTAAAGTGTGACTTCTAAACTATTGTTTGGGGACTATGAAATTGACTCCTGTGAGGGTGTGCAACAGGGGGATCCTCTCGCCCCCTTTCTATTCTGTCTGGTTATCAAGGAGGTCATAGAAGCGCTCTCCAGTGAGCTCAATATCTGGTTCTTGGATGATGGTACCCTAGCTGGCACTACAGAATCTCTCCTAGAGGACATCAGAAAAATTAAAGAGACAAGGGAGAGAGCCTGAGCCTATCTTTAAACCCCACCAAATGTGAAATAGTTTCTACCAATCAACAGATGATCCAGAATATTAGTGCTGTTTTACCTGGGGCACGAGCCATTGATCCAGCCAACAGCACTCTCCTTGGTGCTCCTCTTGGGCCCAATGCCATCGATCTGATCCTAGAAAAGAAAATCTCAGACCTCAGGACGATGGAAGGCAGAATGAAAGACATCGATACACATGATGCCTTCTACCTACTCACCAGGTGCCTGTCAATCCCAAAACTTACCTACTTCCTGAGATGCTCCCCAGCCTGCAGCAGTCCGAAACTCAAGGAATATGACTACCTCCTTAAGCCCATGCTAGAGAGTTTATTGAATCTCTCACTTGAAGATGGACAGTTGTTGCAAGCTTCACGTCCAGTCAGATTGCCCTACCAGCTTTCCTATCCTCTTCAATAGCATTAAACGAGTTAATAAAACAAATTCTTCCGGACAACCTCAGTGACTCAGCAGGAATACAGGACCTAGCTACACCAGTGCCATCACTGAATGGGAGACTCTTGCTGCTCCAGCACCAAAACCTAGTGCAGCACTGGCCTACAAACAGTCAAGCTGGGATCGCCTCGTCGCTGAAAAGGTGCTTGCCGACAAGATTAGGGATGTAACATCAGACAGGAAGACTGCCTGTCTCTAAGTTGTGAGTGCCTCGACCCTAAGACTCCGTATTGCAGTGGCTCTCCTCCTCGCTGCCCCAATTCACACGGAATATACGTGTATTTGAAACGATGCGCAAACCGACCAATATGGTCTACATGGTCTTAACTGCTCCAAAACCAAGGGTTGGCATGCAAGACACAATGAAGTCAACAACATCATAAAGAGAAGCCTTGCTACAGCTGGATGCCCAGCCAAAAGAGAGCCCCGATCACTAGCAGCCAACAATACTCAACCCAGCAAACTGCCCTGATAGGATCACTATCTATCTTGGAAGAATGGCAAGCTCTTAGCATGGGACTATATCTGCATGTCGACAGTGGCTGACACCTGCATCCATTACAGTGCTGGACAACATGGAGGAGTTGCTGACCACAGGGAGGCGTACAAGATCGCCAAGTACAGAGACATAAGCCAACAGTATCAATTTGTCCCTGTGGGATCAGAGACCTTGGGATCATGGGGAAAAAACGCCACACGCTTCCTTAAAGAATTGGGGTCCAGACTCATCGACACCACAGGGGACCCGAGGGCGGCCATTTTCAAGTTCCAGCGCCTCAGTGTGGCCATACAGAGAGGAAATGCTTGCTGCATACTTGACTCGCGTCCGGCTTCAGAGGAGCTGGAGGAGATTTATAATCTTTGATATAATGTACCAATGTATTCTTGCGATTATGGCTTAATAGCAACGCTCCTCATGCCGAATAAGGCAAGCGAAAATTTGTGTATTCAATAATTTCGCAAAAATCATTCTGAACCTAACGAAAAAAAAAATATTTCATTGTGCTTGTTTATTATTAAATTATTGTAAAGGTATCTAAAATATATTTAGTCGGATTAGGCTAAATTAAATTGCGCTTGTTATAATAAGGTTAGGTAAGTTTTCTAAGGTTCTTTTGGGTACAAAATTATTAATTTTTACATTATCACAAATGAAAAAATGTTTTTAAACGTATTAGAGAACATTTTAGAAAGGACTTAATTTTAATGAGTTCTTGCAAATTGACTAATAGGTAAAACTGGTCAATTAGAAAGAACTTATTTAAAATTAGGTCCTCTCAAAAATTTTATCTTATACGTTTAAAGATATGTATTTCTTTCATTTGTGCTAATGTAAAAATTAATAATTTTGTACCAAAAGAGCCTTAGAAAACTAACCTAACCTTATTATAACAAACGCAATTTAATTTAGCCTAATCCAATTAAATATATTTTAGACAACTTCACAATAATTTAATAATAAACAAACACAATGAAATATATTTTTACGTTAGGTTCAGAACGATTTTTGCGAAATTAGTGTATACACAAATTTTCGCTTGCCTTATTCGGCAAGAAGAGGGTTGCTATTTAAGCCAAAATAGCAAGTTTTACCTATTCGACAAGATATATATATATATATATATATATATATATATATATATATATATATATATATATATATATATATATATATATGCAAGACAACCACTATGAAAAAATAGAAGAATTCCAAGCGCTTTCGTGACTACTCACATTATCAAGGAACTATAAAAGGAAACGTGAGAAGAAGGCTTATAAAGAGGCAGAATACACCTCACAGTCACATCACACTAACAAAGACAACACCTCACAGCGCTTGGAATTCTTCTATTTTTTCATAGTGGTTGTCTTGCATATTTTGATATCACCTGTTTACTGTGCATCTTTTATTATATATATATATATATATATATATATATATATATATATATATATATATATATATATATATATATATATATTTTTTCACCATGAGTAGGGGAACGTATGCTACTCTAAGTATGTCTTCCTGCCCTCTGTATTGTGGCCACGGATGCCACAATACAGAGCACAGACACCAGCTGTACAGAACACAGACACCAGTTGTACAGACTGGCAACGTAAACAAATTAAAGATTTAATGAATTATGTGATCACATTATTTCTTAAACTGCGAAAGATGTGTGGCAGTCATAGTATGTCTGCCACACATCCTTGTTACACATGTAACACCTTAGGTGATCGATAGAAAATGTTGGCCAATCACTGAGGGCAGCCCTCTGGTGCACTCTGTTATCATCTGGTGCCCTCTGCTACCCTCTGCTACCCTCTGCTGGCTTCTGCTACCATGTGCTAGTCTCTGCTACCCTTTGCTACCATCTGCTGCCCTCTGCTACATTATATATTTTATATATATATATATATATATATATATATATATATATATATATATATTATAAATTTAATACAGTACCGATAATTTGATGAGTATAATGAATATTCTCAAGGCTTACTCTCTCCAGCACGACCCGAGATAAATCAGTACGACCCATCCATCAGCAGACGAAAGGTAGTTACCAGAGCCAGAGTTGCAGGACATCCCTGGGGAATGCCTCTCACAGGAGCGATCCATCACACCGCTTCAACTCTAATATTCCACTCTAGGCTGATAGACGGCCAGGTAACCATATTACTCTCGTGGGGGTTGGCAGCCATCAATCTCAGCAAAGGAAGTCAGCTTTAACTACTAGGTGCCGGCCACTCTGCTGACTACCTGGAGGTGACTGTCTAACGTATCATAACATCAAGAGGTGTCTTACGACGGCGTTTCGGTCCGATCTGGACCATCGTCAAGTCACAACTGTGGTGAACTGACAGAGGTTCAAAATGGATCGAAACGTCGCGTAAATGTAGGCTGTTACTGAATGTCTTTATTTCCCCGACAGAATAGCAAAATACAAAACACACTCACACACACACACACACACACACTCACACTCACACACACTCACCACACACACACACACACACACACACACACACACACACACTCACACTCACACACACTCACTCAACACACACACACACACACATCACAGTCCAGTTACTGATGCTGCCATGGATCCCACCATTATGGTGGCACCATGACAACGCCTGCCAGGGGTCGCTTCCTCCTCCCCCGAGGAATAAATTAACAACAACAACCCCCAGCTGGTTGTCAACACAACTGCGGCACAGTCATGTCTCTCTAGAAGCTCACACACGAAGCGAAATTCTACGTAAATGCGTATGATAAAAAATAGAACGAAAACTGAATAGTGCGTATTATGGAGACCTTTCCAAGCATTTTTCAATTTGGAATATACGAAATTTACGAAAAAAACTGCTTTATATAGAGGAGCTCTTTGATTGAATTTTATGTACACAGTACCGAAAAGTTAATGAATAAGACACACATGTGCAACACCTAGGTATGTGTCTCCAGAGTAAGGATACCCGGGTGCTGCATATGGGTGATGTGTCTTGCTCATCCACCCGCTCATTGACAATGGGTGAGTGAACAATACTCCCCCATCAATATGGTTGACCCACAGCCCAATGGGGGAGTGTTGGGCTCTCACCCACAAGTGCCCAGTCTACTCCGGGCTAACATAAACCCAATGACCACTATTACCCAGCAGTAAATAGGTACGCAAGTGTGAGTCTGCTGCGTGGGTCGCTTCCCAAAGAACCTAGCGGAAGTAAACAGTACTTCAAGACTTTGTTAGGATGGCCAGAGCTTCTAACTCTCCTGGGCTAAATGGCTGTTACTAACAACATTACTAGACACAGACTGAAACCCCAGTATAGCGTGCAGAGGATCGAGCCTACACCACGCATTGCGCTAAATGATCCACAAGGGTTTAGCGCTTCATGAATTTCGGTCTACCATTCAGGGCTAAGTAACCCTTGAGATGGTGAAAGGGCAGCAGAGGGTAGCTGAGGGCAGCAGATGGTAGCAGAGGGTAGCAGAGGCACCAGATGGTAGCAGAGTGCAGCAGAGGGTACTACAGAGTTGCAGAGGGTAGCACAGAGTAGCAGAGGGTAGCAGAGGCACCAGATGGTAGCAGAGTGCAGCAGATGGTACTACAGAGTTGCAGAGGGTAGCACAGAGTAGCAGAGGGTAGCAGAGACTAGCAAATGGTAGAAGAAGCCAGCAGAGAGCACCAGATGGTAGCAGAGAGCACCAGAGGGCACCAGCTGGTAGCAGAGAGTATTAAATAGCAGCAGAGGGCACCAGAGGGCACCAGGGGGAACCAGATGATAACAGAGTGCACCAGAGGGCTGCCCTCAGTGATTGGCCAACATTTTCTATCGATCACCTAAGGTGTTACATGTGTAACAAGGATGTGTGCCAGACATACTATGACTGCCACACATCTTTCGCAGTTTAAGAAATAATGTGATCACATAATTCATTAAATCTTTAATTTGTTTACGTTGCCAGTCTGTACAGCTGGTGTCTGTGCTCTATATTGTGGCATCCGTGGCCACAATACAGAGGGAAGGAAGACCTACTTAGAGTAGCATACGTTCTCCTACTCATGGTGAATATTCTGGGGGCATCATCCACTCCCTAGGTCGTTGAAATATACTAATGGTAGCATCCATGTCCGTAGTCGTGGAGATATACTGAGGGCAGCATCCATTCTCTAGGTCGTTGAGATATACTCGGGGCATCAACCATTCCCTAAGTCGTGGAGATATACTGGGGGCAGCATCCATGCCCCCGGCCAGTACCGGGGCGAGGTGTTGAGTACCTTACACCGCCTTGTTATCATCTGAAGTTCTGGTGAGATAAATTAATACTCTGTGAAGGGGGCCGGCGGAGAGAATTATGTTAAGTGGGTGGCCCCTGTGGCGAGGCATCAGCGTGTCTGAAAAATCTCCCCCAGGGGGGCGAGAAAATCACCCAGGCGCTTAAATGTGAGGGCGTGCTGAGGACTCAACCTGTTTGCTTTTTGCGCTCGTGTGTATTGCGAGAAGTCCCGCTATCGATGGGTAAAGATACACTTTCCATTGGTTATGCATTCAAGCTGGGCTCATTTGCAATTCTGCTTGAGGAGTGGGAGCCTGATCGTCATGACACACGAACAAGCCTCCCACTCCAGCCACGAAATCTTAACCAACTAAACGAGGAATAAAAAAAAATAACAGTAACATGGCTGGAACAATTCACACATAGAAGAAAAAACTATGGAAACGTTTCGCCCCGTCCTATATCATTTAAGACACTAGTACTTCCCTAGCTGCTGGGAGTATTAAAATCACTAGTTTTTTAGTGGGATCCTCAGTTCGCAAATCAGTATTCGATACGAGATAGGTTCAGTTCTTATTATTGCACTTACCACAGAGAAATGCGAATTGCCAGCCATTACCGGACGTACTCTCCACCTGCCTCGCCCTACCAGCACACCTGTCTGTCCAGCTGTAATCAATCACTCCCCCTTCAACATTAATTTGCTCTGTCGTTAGACAGCGTTCTCGTCAGGTGGGCGTGAATACTCGGTGCTATTTATGCAACAATCATTTCAAGTATTGCAGCCGCAGAGAAGAGAAAGACCCGGGCTTCTGCACAGGATGTGTTGGTGAGTTCGGACTTCTTGGTTATATGGAAGGTGATGCTGGAAAGGCAAAGCTTGAAACAAATCGGCTATTATTCAAAATATGTTTCTTCCATATTTGAGATCAACGCTAGACACAAGGAAGGAGAGAGGTGGGAAGAAACGGTAAAAAGGTGCGTAGTTTTAAGTAGATACATAAGACAAAAGCGAAAATAGAGGAAGAGATAAAAGGAGAAGGGGAAAATGTATCGTAAAAAACAGAGATTATTCCATGGAGAATAAGAAAACAAGACAGTGGACTGATTAAAGATTCATAGAGAAGCTCATTAATATTAACACAACCATCAATGTAGAAAAGAACTCTTTAATAGTACACGCCCATCTATAAAGAGGGAAGCTCTTAGATATTACAAAACCATCTATGAAGAGAAGTTGTTTAATGTTACATAACCATCTATAAGGAGAAACGCAATGAATAGTTCTTAAACGTTCTATTGCTGAGCCTCAGTCCATGCAATTGCAGACACAGTCTTGCAATCTCAACCACTCTGCACACAGGTAGCAGGTGGTAGGCTCAAAGACAGCAATCATCCATAGAAACACTTTTGTTCTGTCATGCGAATATGAAATGGAAGCCTGATAAAAGTGTTGCACTATAGCAAAACTGCTTTTTTTTTCTTTCTGGTCTTTGCAAACGTTAGATGACAGATAAATCTTGTGTTGACATCAATGATGATAATAATATGCATAGCTTTGCTTTCCCGGGATTACGATAATTTGAGATCAAGACCTAATATCACTGGACCTAATACCATTACTCCCTATTACCTGGCCCCTATACCTGACACATTTCAAAGTACCTGTCCATATACCGCGACCACAAGCGAGTTAATAGCCCCCCAAAAAATAAAGAAAGGGGGGGGGACCTTGTACTGAGAAGTTTTACCGCAGCTTCAAAATTATAGGGAATCATAGGCGAGTGAACAAGGTGACTATAGTTTAAAAGCTGTGGCGCTGTCGTGGATGTTATCACAAGGGGTCGAGACCTTGTCGTGACTCCCAGGTAACATTTGTAAAGTGATACTCAGGTTCCATTTATCTTCGACAACTGGTGTGGTCGTGACATTTAACCATGTGATTATATATATATATATATATATATATATATAAAATATATATATATATATATATATATATATATATATATATATATATATATATCTCAACACGTCAGCTTTCCACGAGCAGGGTGGCCCAAAGGAAAACGAAAGTTTCTCCTTTTCATTGTATTATTCGGGAGAAGGGTTACTGCGTCGACATTTTAGTCGACTCTTCGACACGCATGCTTACGGAGGAAGAATTCTGTTCCACTTCCCATATATATATATATATATATATATATATATATATCGTGCTGAATAGGAAAAATTGGTCAATTAGCAAGAGCTCATTTAAAATTAAATCCTTTCTATAATTTTCTCTTATACGTTTAGAGATATATTTTTTTCATTTATGTTAATGTAAAAAAAATTAATTTTGTATCAAAAGCACCTTCGAAAACTTACCTAACCTTATTATAATAAGTGCAATTTAATTTAGCCTAATCCCACTAAACATATTTTAGATAAGTTTACAACAATTTAATAATAATAAACAAAGACAATTAAATATATTTTTTTTTTAGTTTACGAATGATTTTTGCGAAATTATTGCATACACAAATTTTCGCTTGCCTTATTCGGCAAGAAGAGCGTTGCTATTTAAGCCAAAATCGCAAGTTTTACCTATTCGGCACGACATTATATATATATATATATATATATATATAAATTATTGTTTGTGTATAAATTAAACAAAACATTGATGTATAATTGAAGCGTGTATGACTATGTATACATAGGTTCACACGGTGAAGTGAAAACATACATAGTGTCGAAGGCAATACCAGAGAGTTACGAGTGTCGTACACTAGCTTAAAACACACACACACACACACAACGTGATCATCAACCTCACCACAAAACACTTAATCACACCACCATCTGGCAATTTAGCTAAGAGTCTCTACAACATTATTTTCACTCAGCCTGAATAATTTCTTCCTCCATTGGGTGCCAACAGCTCGATGGTCGAATTATTCACCCCAAAAATGCCCAGAGTTTAGGATTTTCTCACCATGTGTTATCTCATATTAATTTTTTTGCATGTATAATTATTCTTCTGTCTTCGGGTTTCCTAGAAGACATTTTTGGTTTACCATGAATTATCTTTCAATTAGATTTCCCTACATAAGCCGTGTGTTATAAGGGCTGCTTCCCTATACTTAAGGCTTGCTTTATGACCAGCATGATTACATGTATCGAGGGCGAAATTCGGCTGTTACTGACACATTCATCAGGGGAGCGGATTAATAATTGAATTAATCGGAACACTAGCTTGGTAATCCAACACGTAAGTCACTGCAACAGACATTAATGATGGTGGCAAAGATGACAACAACACGTTCCCTAGTGAGGCGAAATTCTTGGTCCAGCTGCGTATCCGATTCTGACTTCTGGTACATCTGCAAAACAAATGGAGAGGGCCATGGTCATCCCCATTTTAGGTGGTTCAGTTTTAGCTCCCTCAGCTCGCAACTGAACGATCCGGGCTCAATCCTGGACCGGATGGAGTTACTGGGCATGTTTTTGTGCACCTGTTGTTTCTGTTGACCCGGCAGGAAGAATACCACCTGGGTGTTAGCTACCTGTTGTGGCTTGTATCCTGGGGGAAGTGGTGGTAGACGACCTCAGGTACGTCTGGTCGTGGAAGTAGCTGTTCCTGACCCAGAGCTAGGTCAAAATGGTCTCTGCTTCCTTATCGGAGTCCAGAGGTGCGAACCTACAGCGTTTCACGTACATTTTTTTAAATAAAAATAATATAAATAACAATAATAATAAAATTAATAAATATGCAAATATATTTAATAATAATAATAATAATAATAATAATAATAATAATAATAATAATAATAATAATAATAATAATAATAATAATTTGAAATAGCTGATATAACTGGATAACAACTTGTAGCCTGTAAATTCAACAGTGTAAAATACAAGTATATACCTAATAACGTGTTTACCTGGATACTATGTTCATGGGAATTACGGGTCACCTCAAATTTGTCCTCCCCGCCCTATCTCCCTCCCTCCCTCCTCTCCTACAACCCTAATATGACCTAGATTATGGTTAAGAATATTCTTGGTGAAAAATAAATGAAAACCCTGACATATAAACAGATTTGGATGAGATTTTTTTTTTCACTGAAGAGTCAACGAATGTTGAGGTGATCTCACCTTTTTTTTCTCTCTGGTTTTCCAGATCGTCTCTGGAATCTGCGTTACTTTACACACACACACACAACCACACACACATATACACACACACACACTCTCACACACACACACACACACACACACACACACACACGTCTCTTCATAATTGCAAGAAACTTATGATATAGACACATGATCTGTAACTTAAGCCAATTCTCAATTCCAAAAAACTCTCTTATTTATTAAACTAAGCGCATGATTTTTTTACAGGATTACGTTATTAAACAGTAATCTTAGTTGTGATTTTCGAATTTCGCCGATTAAAAAATCAATTCTCACATTTGATTTAAAATTTAAAAAAAAAAATTATTTACTTCCACATGTTCATAATTTTCGGGTATTTCTGCGTCTCACTGAACAGATAGGATTGAAATCCATGGCAGGCCCCTACCCTTTCCCCTGTCCTAAACCCAGCAGACCAGTGCTCTAACCACTACAACATTTCAGTCTGATAAAACTCATCCAGATAAGTTAATTTCTATAGACTAGTGTATTAAACTATTCCTAATGTGATGCATCGCATTACAGTTGAAGTTACATTATTTTTCATTAACCCACCCTTAAAAAAAATGGGCCAGTCCCTCTCATATATCTCAAGGAAAATGACTTAAAAATCCCTTAGACACAGCCTCATATTCAAAGGTCTATTTGATTCTTATACCAAAGTTCATATCTGTGGGGACGTATCCTCCTCCTCCCCGAACACAAGTCCTTTCTAGAAATAAATTTGTCCATTTTAAACACCACTTTCAGCATCCCTCTAGAAGCTGTTGAAAAAAGAACGAACATTTCGTCTGGAATTATTCACCAGAGCACATCAGCTCACTCACCAAGATTTCAGAACCGGTTCTAAGATTACATTAGTTAATGGTGCAAGTCGGACCGAAACGTCGTAGTAAGTTTCAGTCTTCCACGTGCGGGTTATTTGTGTACAGTTCTCAGATTGCTAGTAGTAATGTTACGATACCAGCAATGTTACGATACGATATCAGGAATGTTACGAGACTAGCAGTGTTTCGAGACCAGAAGTGTTACGAGACCAGCAGTGTTACGAGGCCAGCAATGTTACGAGGCCAGCAATGTTACAATAACAGTAATGATACGAGACTAGCAATGTTACGATGCCAGCAGTGCTACGATACCAGCAATGTTACGATACCAGCAATATTGGTTTGAAACCCAGACTGACGCCAGCTAATGCTTGACCACAAGCAATTGATTCTTACCAGTTACACGTTATGTTCTTCTCACGGCCCATTACAAGCAGCTTAAAGGGCGTCTTAAATTTTTAAGACATTTATTCATTAGTACATAGTTTTTAACCGATCACCAGTCGGCGATAAAAACATTTAGTAAAAAAATAAAAGGCCTAGTCGGGTGGGAACAGTTAGGCTTGTCATCAGGCGGAGTCTCGGGTGTAAGAAAGTTGTCGACAGGTCACAGGTCACACCGCCTCCTGACAAACAATTTTCAGTGAGGTTAGAGGTAAATTAAGCTTTGTATCCGGGGCTTTTTTTCGGGTAGCAGTACAAATGCAGTGCCCAGGCTTAATTGTGCTGCTGAGCCACACTCAGCAGCAGCAGCAACAACAGCTGAGCAATACCAACAGCAGTAGTGAGCTAAATCAACTCAGCAGCAATTATTATTATTATTATTATTATTATTATTTGTGCACAGTTGCACTCCTGCCTGCCCGCCCTTTCACTTCCCTCCCTTCCTCTCTCTCTCCCTCCCTTCCCTCTGTCCCTGCCTCTTCTCTCCCCCTCGCTATACCCTTCTGTGGAGTGTGGCGAAAGAGTGGGTGTGGTGGAGGAATGAGTGCGTGGTGTTGTCGATTCTTACTCGTAGCCACAGGAGCAAGACCATGCTGGTGGTGCCCCGTATGTACACTGACGTGTACATGAAGGATATATACATAATCTGTACAGTCGCACATATTAAAACTTCAGTTAAATACATAGCCTGTACATTGGCCTCTGTTAAAAAAAATTAGTCATTTCAGATTCGTTAATTCATGATTTCATCTGAAGGTAAAGTTAGCGGACAACTTCATAGGCGGGTTACCACGCCAGAGTGTGAGCATTCTCGGGCATGACACAAAGACGGGGTGAGAGGATATCTTTGGTGGAATATGCAAATTAAGACACGGGGAAGATAATGACACATGGGGTGTGTGGGGGGCGTCGAGCGGCCCCTATCTGGGAACTCTCCATAACACCGGTCTTTAACCTCTGACCTCTTGACCTGCATGCTCTAAATTGGCATGTGTGACCTATGATCTCTTCTACGTCACTCCTGTTTGGCAAGTCCCCGTGGCCTGATTCCTGACCACTAGAAAGATGAAGAATGACCGGGCGATTCTTCGGAAAAAAAAAGCATTCCACATGTAGATGAACGTCTTAGTCACAGCCCATGCGACTCTCCGCCTCAGCTCAGGCAAAATATACACCACACACGATGACTAAATCAGAAAAGTACCCGAGGTTGGAACTGATGGTCAAGACTTCTCGCTTCTATAAACAGGTAACTTGACTTTACGTCACAGACTTTACTTGAGGATACGATATACCTGATTATGAAGCATAGTCGTTGTCTTCAAGACACAGTATACATATAGCCACTGTCAAGACAAAACATACTTGGCTTTCAGTCAGCGTTTGTTTTCTTAATAATAATAATAATAATAATAAGAAGAAGAAGAAGAAGAAGAAGAAGAAGAAGAAGAAGAAGAAGAAGAAGAAGAAGAAGAAGAAGAAGAAGAAGAAGAAGAAGAAGAAGAAGAAGAAGAAGAAGAAGAAGAAGAAGAAGAAGAAGAAGAAGAAGAAGAAGAAGAAGAAGAAGAAGAAGAAGGAAGAAAAGTGCCGCCTGCGAAATGAACTAATATAATATACCTCCAACTCTTATATTAATAACAATTTTTGCTGTCTAAGAGAGTAAACAGAGACGAACAGAGCGAATAATTCTACCCCTTAGTGGTGGGTGAAGTAGCCTGGTATGGTTGGTAGGTAGAAGGTAGGTATTAGGTTTCTCAGGAAACAAGACAAGTGTTTCTTGACGCGGGTCTTAGTCATATGACCCACAGCTGGAGCTTTTGGTCATCTGACCGAGGCCTTCCGCTGGCTTACCGGTATGTTTATGATTATAATCATATAGATATCCCAGAGATCCAGAGATACTCATATATCACGGTTTCGTGTCTTGGGTGACCTGCCAAGCACTGTGAATAGGCTTTCTTGTTAAGTAAGATATCTTGTTACACATGATATCGTGTGTGTGTGTGTGTGTGTGTGTGTGTGTGTGTGTGTGTGTGTGTGTGTGTGTGTGTGTAGCTGGCTGCCCCAGTAGAGAAAAAGAAGACGCGATTTGCAGGGCAAAACTATGTCTAAAGCAAACGTTTCCCCTCGGTGACAAATTTTGTTTTCCAAGCTTGCCGACGAGCGAAACGTTGTGTTTAAACGTCGTCTCTAGACTGTTCATACAGACAAATTGTGGTAATAACACACACACAAGCACAATAAAAAAATTTATTTGAAGACACGTTTCGCCCCTAATACCTTCATCAATCCTCAATAATAGTGGCGAAACGTCTCCGTATCTGTATTTGTAGACAACATCTGCCATTGTTAAACCAGATGGTGTCGACCACGTGTGGGCCGGGTCAGCATGATGCAGTCTCTGACCATGTGTGTGGGAGCCGGGATCCAGCATGATGCAGTCTCTCGACCACGTGTGTGTGGAGCCCGGGGGTCCAGCATGATGCAGTCTCTCGACCACGTGTGTGTGGAGCCCGGGGATCCAGCATGATGCAGTCTCTCGACCACGTGTGTGGGGAGTCCGGGGGTCCAGCATGATGCAGTCTCTCGACCACGTGTGTGGGGCCCGGGGTCAGCATGATGCAGTCTCTCGACCACTGTGTGTGGAGCCAGGGTCCAGCATGATGCAGTCTCTCGACCACGTGTGTGGGAGCCGGGGTCAGCATGATGCAGTTCTCGACCACGTGTGGTGAGCCGGGGATCAGCATGATGCAGCTCTCGACCACGTGTGTGTGGAGCCGGGATCAGCATGATGCAGTTCTCGACCACGTGTGTGTGGAGCCGAGGGATCCAGCATGATGCAGTCTCTGACCACGTGTGTGGGAGCCCGGGATCCAGCATGATGCAGTCTTCGACCACGGTGTGTGGAGCCCAGGGGTCCAGCATGATGCAGTCTCGACCACGTGTGTGGGAGCCCGGGATCCAGCATGATGCAGTCTCTCGACCACGTGTGTTGGAGCCCGGGGATCCAGCATGATGCAGTCTCTCGACCACGTGTGTGTGGAGTCCGGGGGTCCAGCATGATGCAGTCTCTCGACCACGTGTGTGTGGAGCCCGGGGGTCCAGCATGATGCAGTCTCTCGACCACGTGTGTGTGGAGCCCGGGGGTCCAGCATGATGCAGTCTCTCGACCACGTGTGTGGAGCCCGGGATCAGCATGATGCAGTCTCTCGACCACGTGTGTGGGAGCCCGGGGGTCCAGCATGATGCAGTCTCTCGACCACGTGTGTGTGGAGCCCGGGGATCCAGCATGATGCAGTCTCTCGACCACGTGTGTTGGAGTCCGGGGTCCAGCATGATGCAGTCTCTCGACCACGTGTGGTGGAGCCCGGGGTCCAGCATGATGCAGTCTCTGACCACGTGTGTGTGGAGCCCGGGGGTCCAGCATGATGCAGTCTCTTGATCAATCACGAGTACACTTATCCACAGCTGAAGCCTTGTGTCGATGGTCTGATAAGTTTAAGGAGTAAAGTCAGTGGCATTAGATTAACATATGTTCTCCCTGTGATGGTGAGTGAGGTGTAACTCACTGCTGGCCCGTGTGTGTGTGTGTGTGTGTGTGTGTGAGAGAGAGAGAGAGAGAGAGAGAGAGAGAGAGAGAGAGACTGCTTGACAGAGTAGAGAACAGAGCAAGACGCCTCATCTCTCGCCTGGACCCATCCTGGATACATCTGTCATTTCAGCAGAGCCTTCAATACAGGAGGGATGTGGGTGGCCTTACTGTTATGTACAAGGACAACATTGTCACCACACTTGGCTCCACTTCGAGGACAGCGAGAAGAAAGCTTCTATACCACAAGACGGGCAGCAAGCAGCAACTTCACTCTGGCTGTAACCTTCTCCAGAACATCTCATCTGAAATCATTTATCCCCAGGATGACTCGAGTCTGGAACACATTCGTACAGCTTTCAAATGAGCTGATGTAGGTAACAGCTCTTAGCTTGTCAATAAAGTTAGGGATCCTTAACCTAACCTTGTCAAACCCTGTGTAAAAAAAAAAGATAATGATTTTTCCAGCCTTTAGGCTTCCGTTATAAATACAAAGTACAAACCTGAAAAATTCTCTATAATTTTTGACACAGTAAGTGCCCGGGGCCCAAGACTGTTCAACAGCCTCCCACCAGGCATAAGGGGAATCACCAATAGACCCCTGGCTGCCTTCAAGAGGGAGCTGGACAGATACCGAAAGTCAGTACCCGACCAGCCGGCTGTGGTTCGTACGTTGGACTACGTGCATCCAGCAGTAACAGAGCCTGGTTGATCAGGCCTTGATCCACCGGGAGGCCTGGTCAAGGACTGGCCCGCGGAGGCGTTGACCCCCGGAATACCCTCCAGGTTGGAAGACACACCCGCATTATTTCATCGCCTTGTAGCGGCTGCCAAGAATTTTTATTTCTCTTCTTCACATTTACTTATAAATGTACATATAAACCAAGAAACGGGCGGGGTTTGAAACCATGGCGAGTGGCTTACGCACTGGTCTGGAGTTTTAAGACTCACTCGCCACCACAGGTTCAAACCCCACCTGTTCCTTGGTTTGTTTGCAAACGTGTTATTACCAATTCGTGAGTCATAATGTACGTATAATTCTCTCCTCCTATATTCCAACGAGAACGTTTGTAGCAGAGCCTTCAATCTCTCCTCATAAATTATATCTCTCGCCTCTGGAATCTGTTTCATTACATGTCTTCCAACTTAGAAACCTCACCTCACCTCACCTCACCTAACCTAACCTCACCTCACCTAATGCAATTTTTTAACCAAATTATCCTAAATATTTCATATATCATTATAAATTCATTTAATATGTCTTAAAATCATTGATATATAATTTTTTCATTATGTTCTGACTGATTTTGGCATATTAATCACATAAATGTTCAATCCACTTATTTTCAAGAGATATAACCCGAGAAATTTTAGGCCACAGTTGCTGCTGCTGTCGTATTAATACGATTTCTTCAAGTTTGAGACACTGTACCACCGCACCAGCTTCCATTTCTTGTCACTCAGGATTGTTGGTTCCTCTAATGATAAACTAACATACACGCCTTTGATCTTGTATCATTTCCGGGTCTGCTCTTATAGTGAAGGCTGTCTTAACTGCCCAGCACTATTGTCGGCTACATATACACACTCTCGACTCTCTTGTCGGCGTTCATAGGTTCGAACCTAAAGCGTTAAACGGAATATATATATATATATATATATATATATATATATATATATATATATATATATATATATATATATATATATATATATATAACATGTATATATATTAAGCTTGTGAATATATATTTTTGGCAGTCTTAAGTGTGTATCCAGCAGAAACTTTTGGGTGTAGTATCAGTTTTTTCTGTCTCTGACGACGACATACGATTTATTCTACGGAAATCCTTCATTGAAGTTTGAAACCTTTCTTGCCTGCCATTACCCCCACCAAGGCTGCCTTTCCGCCTCTCCATTCACTTCTCTCAACTTGGTGTTATGCTTTCGCAAGTCTTTAAAAACCTGTGAAAACACACTTCTGCTTTTCTAACCATTTTTTATCCCCAGCTGTCATCCTCAGTGTAAATGTGTGATAGAGACAGTCACGCCTCTCTGCCACCTGTTCTTCCCTCCTCCTTCAACCACCTGTTCTTCCCTCCTTCTTCAACCACCTGTTCTTCCCTCCTCCTTCAACCACCTGTTCTTCCCTCCTTCTTCAACCACCTGTTCTTCCCTCCTTCTTCAACCACCTGTTCTTCCCTCCTTCTTCAACCACCTGTTCTTCCCTCCTCCTTCAACCACCTGTTCCTCCCTGTTACCCTTTAATTGCATTACGTATTATCTTGATAAATGGTTCAAAGAACCGACAAGTTGATAAATTAGACACATGCGCAACACTTGGTTATCTTTACTGAGAAAACGTTGCGCCACACAGTGGCTTCATCAGTCCAGTATAAAGAAGACTGGTGAAGATCAGAAAGAGTTTGAGGTAATCAGTCCCTCACCCTGATCTTCACTCTTCTTTGTAATGTACTGATGAAGCCACTGTGAGGCGAATCGTTTCCACAACAAAGACACCCAAATTATTATTATAATCAAAAGAAGCGCTAAACCTACAAGGGGCATACAGCGCAAAGACACCCAAGTGTTGCAAATGTGGCAATAACCTTCCCACATCAGCTTTACCAGAAATTGTACATTAACTCGTGGTTTATATATTCCACTGGTTTGTGGTATTTGTTTTTTTCTGAAGTGTTTTATGTTCATTATTAAGGGTGGTGACGGTGTTTTGTTCGTCAGGAAACATAAAAGTGTTTACTGACGAGTTTTTTTTTCTTTAGAAGACGACCCGCTCACTGATTAAGCAATCATTGTATTAACAATGATTAGTACCAGTGGTTGGTATCAGAGGAAGTGCCAGTGGTTGGTATCAGAGGAGGTGCCAGTGGTTGGTATCAGTGGTACCAGTGGTTGGTATCAGTGGTACCAGGGGTTGGTATCAGTGGTACAGGGGTTGGTATCAGTGGTACCAGGTGTTGGTATCAGTGGTACCAGGGGTTGGTATCAGACGTACAAGTGGTTGGTATCAAAGGAGGTGCCAGTGGTTGCTATCTGAGGTGCCAGTGGTTGGTATCAGTGGTACCAGTGCTTGGTATCAATGGTATCAGTGGTACTAGTGGTTGGTATCAGTAGTATTAGTGGTTGGTATCAGTAGTACCAGTGGTTGGTATCAGTGGTACCAGTGGTTGGTATCAGTGGTACCAGTGGTTGGTATCAGTGACTGAACAACCACAGTGGTACCAGTGTTGTGTATGACTAAGACACTTGTACAACACTAAACATATTTAATGCCGAAACACTTGCTTGTACAGAATGCTGTTGCATTCTGACTAGTGTCATGGCTGAGAGACACTATCTTGTGTCATGGCTGAGAGACACTATCTTGTGTCATGGCTGAGAGACACTATCTTGTGTCATGGCTGAGAGACACTATCTTGTGTCATGGCTGAGAGACACTATCTTGTGTCATGGCTGAGAGACACTATCTTGTGTCATGGCTAGAGACACTATCTTGTGTCATGGCTGAGAGACACTATCTTGTGTCATGGCTGAGAGACACTATCTTGTGTCATGGCTGAGAGACACTATCTTGTGTCATGGCTGAGAGACACTATCTTGTGTCATGGCTGAGAGACACTATCTTGTGTCATGGCTGAGAGACACTATCTTGTGTCATGGCTGAGAGACACTATCTTGTGTCATGGCTGAGAGACACTATCTTGTGTATGGCTGAGAGACACTATTTGTGTCATGGCTGAGAGACACTACCTTGTGTCATGGCTGAGAGACTGACTATGTTCTGTCATGGCTGAGAAACTGACTATCTTGTGTCATGGCTGAGAGACACTATCTTGTGTCATGGCTGAGAGACTGACTATCTTGTGTCATGGCTGAGAGACACTATCTTGTGTCATGGCTGAGAGACACTATCTTGTGTCATGGCTGAGAGACACTATCTTGTGTCATGGCTGAGAGATACTATCTTGTGTCATGGCTGAGAGACACTATCTTGTGTCATGGCTGAGAGACACTATCTTGTGTCATGGCTGAGAGACACTACCTTGTGTCATGGCTGAGAGACACTATCTTGTGTCATGGCTGAGAGACACTATCTTGTGTCATGGCTGAGAGACTGACTATGTTGTGTCATGGCTGAGAAACTGACTATCTTGTGTCATGGCTGAGAGACACTATCTTGTGTCATGGCTGAGAGACTGACTATCTTGTGTCATGGCTGAGAGACACTATCTTGTGTCATGGCTGAGAGACTGACTATCTTGTGTCATCGTTGAGGGACTGATCATCTTAAAGTTAACTCTCCACTTATACTGTGTCCAGTATTTTAATCACCTTTATTCGACTGATGAAAAATGCTGCAGTTATGTCTCCTGTGTTAAGTTTTCACTTGTCACGTGACAAATGCTGCTCGTCGTGGCCTATAACCTGTCCTTTGCTTCTCTTGTTTTCAATGTTAAATCTAATCTTTCACAAGCAACTGTCAAAAACTTTTTCTTCTTTTCTTAGCCCAAAAAAGGACAAATCCAAATTCTTAAGTTTCGTGCAATTTTTTTTTTTGTATAATAACTGTCCGATGTTTCGAACCCGAAAACATGGTGTTTATCCATGTTACTATTGCTTTCCGTCTGTTTTATCACTCTTAATGTTTTTATAAATGGAACCTCTCTGTAAATTAAGAAATATTCTCTATTATCCTTCATAAACATTAGTGCAGAGTATTTATTTTTTACTTTTCACTACTTTTTTTTCAATTTCCTCTTCTCGATGCTTCCGTCTTCACAATTAACATATTGAACGTATTTCTGGCTCTCATAGCCGGATTATACGAGTGTTCGTTGCTTGGGCCGCTTTCTAAACACATTCCAATCTCTCTTCTCACTAAGGCATTCCTACATCCATTTATATTCCTTTTATTCCTTCAATTTGTGTGGGAAATTCTACGATCTCTTGTGGAGGAGCTGGTAGCGTCTCTTGTGGAGGAGCTGGTAGCGTCTCTTGTGGAGGAGCTGGTAGCGTCTCTTGTGGAGGAGCTGGTAGCGTCTCTTGTGGAGGAGCTGGTAGCGTCTCTTGTGGAGGAGCTGGTAGCGTCTCTTGTGGAGGAGCTGGTAGCGTCTCTTGTAGAGGAGCTGGTAGCGTCTCTTGTAGAGGAGCTGTTAGCGTCTCTTGTAGAGGAGCTGGTAGCGTCTCTTGTAGAGGAGCTGGTAGCGTCTCTTGTTGTGAAAGGGCTAGTACGTTTTAAGTGGAACCAGTGGGAGTTTTTAGGTTATCACTGAACCTCTCTGTGGAGGAGCTAGAGCCTCTTCGGGAGGACTGGTAGTTCTTTGGAGGACTGGTATCTTCTGGAGGACTGGTTATCTCTTCTGGAGGACTGGTAGCGTCTTTGGGGGATTATCTTCTGGAGGACTGGTTGATTATCTTCTGGAGGACTGGTTGATTATCTTCTGGAGGACTGGTTGATTATCTTCTGGAGGTTCTGGTTGATTATCTTCTGGAGGTTTTCTGGTTGAAATTATCTTCTGGAGGTACTGGTTGATTATCTTCTGGAGGTACTGTTGATTATCTTCTGGAGGTACTGGTTGATTATCTTCTGGAGGTACTGGTTGATTATCTTCTGGAGGTACTGGTTGATTATCTTCTGGAGGTACTGGTTGATTATCTTCTGGAGGTACTGGTTGATTATCTTCTGGAGGTACTGGTTGATTATCTTCTGGAGGTACTGGTTGATTATCTTCTGGAGGTACTGGTTGATTATCTTCTGGAGGAACTGGTTGATTATCTTCTGGAGGAACTGGTTGATTATCTTCTGGAGGTACTGGTTGATTATCTTCTGGAGGAACTGGTTGATTATCTTCTGGAGGTACTGGTTGATTATCTTATTGAGCAACTGGTTGATTATCTTATTGAGCAACTGGTTGATTATCTTCTGGAGAAACTGGTTGATTATCTTCTGGAGAAACTGGTTGATTATCTTCTGGAGGAACTGGTTGATTATCTTCTGGAGGAACTGGTTAATCCTCTTCTGGAGGAACTGGTTAATCCTCTTCTGGAGGAACTGGTTAATCCTCTTCTGAAGGTACTGGTTAATTCACTCTTCTTTTAGCAACTGGTTAATCTTCTGGAGAAACTGGTTGAATCTCTGGAGAACTGGTTAATTTCTTCTGAGGTAACTGGTTAATCCTCTTCTGGAGGAACTGGTTAATCCTCTTCTGAAGGAACTGGTTAATCCTCTTCTGGAGGAACTGGTTAATCCTCTTCTGGAGGAACTGGTTAATCCTCTTCTGAAGGAACTGGTTAATCCTCTTCTGGAGTAACTGGTTAATCCTCTTCTGAAGGAACTGGTTAATCCTCTTCTGGAGGAACTGGTTAATCCTCTTGTGATGGAACTGGTTAATCCTCTTCTGGTGAAACTGGTTAATCCTCTTCTGGTGAAACTGGTTAATCCTCTTCTGGTGAAACTGGTTAATCCTCTTCTGGAGGAACTGGTTAATCCTCTTCTGGAGGAACTGGTTAATCCTCTTCTGGAGGAACTGGTTAATCCTCTTCTGGAGGAACTGGTTAATCCTCTTGTGATGGAACTGGTTAATCCTCTTCTGGTGAAACTGGTTAACCTTTCTGGTGAAACTGGTTAATCTCTGGTAAACTTTAATCTCTTCTGAAGGAACTGGTTAATCCTCTTCTGGAGGAACTGGTTAATCCTTTTCTGGAGGAACTGGTTAATCCTCTTCTGGAGGAACTGGTAAAGGCTTCATCTGGAGGAACTTTCAGAACCTCTCCTGAAGAAACTGGCAACGCCTTGTTGTGGAAGACAGGAACTTTCGCTCTTCCCTTGACACTTCACTAAAACAGAACTGAAGCTCGATGTCCATTTTACTTCGTTTTCTTCTAAGACTTGTGAATACACTTTTTTTTTTTTTAACCTGAGCCATTGTAAAATATCATTATACTCGAAGAATGAGACACTTGAGGAATCCTTATTGAGGTAAATGATTCCTCAATAAAGATTCCGTAATGCTACACAAGTTTCTTCAACTTGTCATTTTTTTTTTTGTAAACCATTTACCTCATCATTACACTCGCATGAACATTCATAACTATTTTCTTTCAGTTTCCCCTTCAACCACTGGAATGAAAACGAGCACAATTTTTTCTTCTTCTTTGCATCGTTATAAAAATGGAGTCACATTTCTGTCAATATTACACTGATAATTTTCTGGCGTTGCCAGTGGAACAAGATAACCTCTTTTTTTTTTTCTAGTTTTGCAATTATTCCAGCGGATAACTATGTGCAGGTCCCTGCCGTCCGCTCATTATTGGCTCCACTTATCCAATTCATCAACAAGCTGTGCACCTGACGCTCCGCCAATCCTCTCTCGACTTACACGACCAACATGCTTTGCTGAGACGACCAAAAAAAAGCGAGTGAAGGTTCGCCGGTTACTGACTTGTCAAGTTGGCAGTGTGTGTGTGTGTGTGTGTGTGTGTGTGTGTGTGTGTGTGTGTGTGTGTGTGTGTGTACTCATGAAGTTTTATTTTCCCTCACCTAATAATATTTGTAGGTGTCGAGTCTCAACTCCTGGCCCTGATCCCGTAAACTACAGTCGCCGGCATTATTGGTTCCCGGTCGCACTGGCTCTGTCATACCTACTCTTCAAACTGAGTACTGAGTTTGTCTCTACCACTTCATCTAGCCCATTCTACTTATTTGCCACCTGAGACTGAAAAAAGTATTTCCTAACATCCCTGTGGCTCATCTGTTTTTAGTTACCATCATGATCCTCTTCCCTGACTCTCACTTGGATAGGTCTGTCCCAGTTTGCTTTGTTAAATCCTATATCTTTTATCCCATAATTATGTCTGCTTAATCTTCAGTCTTCTAAAGTCGTCAGGTTCGGTTCCTTTAGAATCAGTCCTCTCAGCTCCGGGACTAGTCTTGTTGCAAACCTCTGGACTTTTTCTATTTATCGTACATGTTGGGGCTCCATGCTGGTGTTGTATACTCTATGACAGACCTCACATATGCCATGTAGAGTCCTAAAGGTTATTAGGGTTTCTGAAGGCAATTCTGAGATCAGCAAACTACGCATGGGTTAGAGATGTTTTGTCATTAATGCACACCTCTGGCGATATGTTGGGTGTGATGTTCTCCCCAAGATCTCTTGAAACTGTATACTGAGTTGGCCTCCTATGGTTCATCTGCGTTGTCAGCTTCCTCCTTTGTCCCCCTGATCCTGCTACACTTATTTTAGTCTGTTTCTAATTTCCCAATCAATTTTTTTTAAGATTTTGTACGTAGTAATCATGTCCCCTCTTGTCCTTCTCTCCTCTAACATCGCCATGTTCAGTTCCTCCAGTCTTTTTCATTAATACGTTTCTCTCAGTTCTGGTACTAGTCTGGCTGCAAACCTTTGGACCTTTTCGAGTTTCTTCACGTTCTTAATCAAGTGTGGGTTCCATGCTGGGGCTGCATACTCAATGACCGACTTCACATATATTTTACATAAGGTTCTAAATATTTTTTTTATTCCAGAAATATTATTCCGAGGTTTACCAATCTTGCCCATACCGCTATGCGGTTTATGTCTTTTTTTTCTGGCGATATTCTTGGTGCTGGTGAATGAGACACTCGGTTATCTTTACTGCGGAAACGTTTCGCCCACCATCAGAATTATTAAACTTGTGGAGAAAAGCGACGGAAGATGTGAGAAAGAAGTTTGAGGTAATGAGTCCCTCATCCTAGAAGTAATGTGGTCAGTCTACCAGGTGAGGCGAAGCAGTTGGAGACGGCGTCACAAGTGGGAAAATTCCACTAGTGTAAGTAGTTCATGCCAAAATATTAGGCAAGCGTTGGTAGGCCATTTATATATAATAGAAACAGTAGTGGTCCTAGTACTGATCTCTGTGGAACCTCACTTGTATTAAATGCTCTCCTGCAGTCCAAGAAGGTGCAATCTGTCCAGCCATGTTTCGTTTTATCTGTGATTCTGTCGTACAACGTCACTAAATTTGCAAGACAGTAGTTTCCATCCCTTAATCCTTGCTGGTTCCTCTAAGTTATCTTCTCTGGAAAGTGCTCCACTGTCCCCTTTCTCATTATCTTCTATAAAAAAAATTGAGAGTATGCAGGTTAAAGATTCTGGCTTTTAGTTCAATTCCTCTTGCAGGCCTCCTTTTTTATATATGTGGACCACACCTGCCTGTTGTTTTTCAGTTTTGTAGCATATGTCCTCAAAGGAGAGACTGACTGTATAGTTTTGCTATTGGGTAATACATTGGTTCTTCTCTCTCAGCACCAATGGAGATAAATTATGTAGTCCCTTTGCTTTTTGTTATATCAGTCTCACTGAGTAGTCTCTCCACTTCTTCTATTATGCCGAAGCTTTCTATCACCGATTGATCTGCTCTTGCAATAGTGCATTCTGGTAACTCGCCACTTACTTCTGAAAAAGACCTATTCGAATCTTTTCCTAAGCTCTTCGTATACTTCTCTCACTACTTTCTACTACCACTACGACTACTACTACCACTACTACTTCTACTACCACTACGACTTGTACTACCACTACGACTTCTACTACCAGCCTTACCTCTACAACTACTTCTTTTTCTTCCTCTCTTGGTCCCGTCCCTGTCCCCCTCGCTTATATATACACTGGTTTCCCTCACTCTTTCGTGTTAGTGTGACTTTGTAAATGGTCCAAGTCGGACCGAAATATCGTCGTAAGCTCCTCTCCTATGTGTGGGTTATTTGTGTAATCTCTGTCGTTCTTCGTCAGCAACCCGTCTCCCTTTAGCAGCTTTATTATTAGTCCCTCACAGTTATCGTTTTCCTCGTATGACTGTGGAGTAACTTTGGTTGTGTTTCGTCCTTTGATTCTAAATTATTTTCAGACACACACACGGACTGAACGTACGAGAACAGGAACAAGAGGCCATAGACGGAAGCCGAAGACTCAGATGAAAACCGCAGGGATATCTGAAAATAATTTTATAGTCTGAGGGAAGCTAGGAAGCGGAACTATATAGTTGAGGAAGCAGTGGAAGCAGATTCCACAAACAGCATCAAGAATAGGTATGATGCGATCCATGGGGCTAGGAATTTAGTCAGGAAGCTAATTTGATATTGAAAGCCGACTTTCAGCAACAGCTACATAAACACAACTACGTCCAACTAGGTGAGTACAACTAGGTGAGTACAACTAGGTAAGTACAACTAGGCGAGTACAACTTAATGAATACACAGGGAAGACGAAATAAACGATCACTTTTGTGTGTGAGAGTCAGTCGTAAAAACGCCAGGATGATGAATCTCCTCACTTCAACCGCTCATCAACATCTTAAGTAGTCTAGATATTAATACACTGCTACAGGCTACGAGTAGCTCTCTCGAGTCCCACTCAAGAGTAGTGTTGGAGCGCCACCTCGAGGAAGTGGCTGCTGGGAGCCACTTCGATGTTATATCCTCAGGTTTTCACAAGAAAGTAACACCTCTTCACGTTTTTACTTCGACGGAGTAATAGTAACTTCAAGCAATTGCTTCGAAGTAGCTTCGAGGTAGCCACCTCGAAGTAAATATCAAGTTCCTTCTTGATTTTATCACGGTTCTTAAAGCTCCTCCTTGATTCTAACACGGTTCTCAAAGATCCTCATTGATTCTATCTACTATGGTTATCTTTCTCCCATTCGTCCTCCCTTCACTTGTAAACAAATGTATGCACTTTCTCTCAGGCACTATGATACGAATACAAATTTCGGTCTCATGGCAAAGTATGTGCCGAAAAAGGGAGTCGTTAAATATTGTTCAGCGAATGAGCGCTTCACCTGAAGAGAAGCCAAGCCAGCCACCTGATGAGGAGGAGGGGCTTAGCCACCTAGAAGGCGGTGCTTGTCATTTAGAAAGAGAGAGAGAGAGGGGGGGTCGACCACCTAGAGGGAGGCGGGGCCTGTCACCTAACGCATGGGCTAAGCCAGCCCCCTAGAGGGAGGGGCCAATAGCCTAACGTAAGGTAGAAAGTCAGTCGCTTTGTAAGTGGGGCCTGCCACTGAAATTAGCCAAGTCATGACTCTGCTACCTAAATAGTGTAGGTATATCTTCTAGGGCTATTCCAGCCACCTGGAAGAGCACTGTTCCAATCACCTGAGAAACGGAACCCCGGCTCCATAAGAGGGCGGAGTCTATCACCTGCCTAGTGGGAGGAACCTGAACACCTAGAGGGTGGGTGGGGCCTGTCACCTGACGCCAAGAAGAACCAGTCCACCTGGAGGAGGAGGAATAGGAGTAGGAGGAGGAGGACTAGGAAACGAGTCGCCAGCATCAGCTGGACGACAAAAACAACGTAACTAGCGGCCGAGCCTCCTTGAGAGGAAGACTTGTACATTATCTGGGCATATTTCAGACGCTAGCCAGCAGCTCCAGATGCATTTTTACTCGATAGCAACAAGCCCTGGAGACTAATGAGAGGTTACGAGCCGTCCATATGAAGGAGGTAGCAGGTGCTTCCCTCAAGACACTACCTTGTGACACACTGCTAGTTTGCTTTAATTAACTGAATTCATGTATAGAATTTGGAGCATCTGAGACGTAGCTCTCTCTCTCTCTCTCTCTCTCTCTCTCTCTCTCTCTCTCTCTCTCTCTCTCTCTCTCTGTAGATTATGTCTGATATCGGAAGTGTGTGTGTGTGTTAGTTACCATTTTGTCCTAGGCACATGTCTATTAGACACTAGGCCTGTTGTATGTATGTATGTATGTGTGTGTGTAACGAAACACATCGAAATGTTTCGGCCCCGCCGGGAATTGAACCCGGGCCCTCCATGCGTGAAGCAAGAGCGCTAGCCACCATGCCATCGGGGCGTGTGTGTGTGTGTGTGTGCATTCACCTATTTGTGGTCGCAGGGGTCGATCCTGTCCTCACCTGTTAATCTGTTACTCATCAGATTCACGTCTTTTAAGCTCGTGGGTCCTATTGTACCTGCTCTTGAGACTATGTATGGAGCATGCCTCCACTACTTCCTCACCAAGATCATTCCACTTCCCGACGACTCTGAGGCTGAAGAAATACTTCCTAACATCCCTATGGCTTCTCTGCGGCTTTAACTTCCAGTGGTGTCCCCGTCTATCTTATCAAGTCCTCTGAGTACTTTGTATGTTGTTATCATGTCCTCAGTTATTCTGTCCTCCAATGTCGTTAAGAGTCAATTCCGTTAGCCTCACCTTGTAGCTCGTGCCCCTTACTTCACTAACAAGCGTTGTTCCATACTTCTGCACTTTCTCCAGTTTCGTAACATACTATTTTTCAGGCGCTGGTTCCATACTGGTGCTGCATACTCTAAGATGGTCTTAACGTATGTTGTATAAAGGGCCCGGAATAACTCCTGGTTGAGATTCCTGAAGGCTGCTCTTAGTGTTGCCAGAGGAGTAATGGCTGCAGAGGTTATTCGACTGATGTGATCCTCTGGCGATATACTGGGTACAATGCTCACCCCCAGGTCTTTCTCTTTGAGTGAAGTTTGCAGCGTCTGTCGCCCTAGTCTATACATTGTTTACAGTCTTCTTCCTTCCCCAAACTTCAAGACCTTGCATTTACTGGGGTTGGATTCAAGGAGCCACTTATCTCACCGCTCTTACAGTTCGTCCTTATCAGTTTCTCTTATCATCAGTTGTACATCATCAGAAAACAGGAATATATCTTAAAAAAATCCATGTGGAATGTCATTCACATGCACAAAAATAAAACAGTACTGGTCTTGATACCGATCCTTGCGGAACCCCGCTATTCTATCTCATGTTGATGCCTCTTTCCTGACAGTCCTTCTTTGCTTCCTTTCCCTAAGGTACTCTTTCTGATCCACCGGAATGCGTTCCCTGTTATTCCTGTCTGAATCTCAAGCTTTTCGCCCAGCCTCTTGTGGGGGCACAGCCTCAAACTTCTTGTAATCTAAAAACAATACAATCTACTTCCTCTCTCTCCCCTCTCTCTCTCTCTCTCTCTCTCTCTCTCTCTCTCTCTCAGGACATTTGTTACTTTGTCATAGAACTCCAACAAGTTAGTAAGTGGCCTTTTTTCCTCCCTCGGTGGGAAGGAAGTCAGTCATTCAAGCCTTTTAAAGCGTAGGGATGAACCTACCAAGTTAACTAGCATTTTGTGTTTAAAATATTTAAGTTAGCTAACATGTCTGGGCTAGTTACCATGTCGGTACTTGCTGGTCTTTCAAAGTTAGCTAATATATTTTGCGGTTAAATAGTCCTGTGTAACAAGCAGTAGTTAACAGATTAGTTTGAGCAACTGTAAGTAATTATCATTTATAAGTTATCAAAACAGGAGTTAACAGGTCATAATTAACTACAGCTGTATATCATAATTACCAGGTTCTTCATTAGTTAATATTTCACCGCTAGTCAGTCATAAACATTTCACTGTTATTTGTCAGTCATAAACATTTCACCGTTAGTCATAAACATTACACCGTAAGTCAGTCATAAACATTTCCCTGTCAATTATAAACATTTCACTGTTAGACAGTCTTAAACAGTTTTAGAACTACAGGTATTTATATTTCTAATTCATTAATCCAGAGTAAAGAAGAGTAATAATAATAAGTCAGCTAATCGTCCGTAACTCAGTAAAATAAATGAATCTGAGTACCTTCTAACTTATATATGTAGTTACACTTACTAGAATTATATTTCTAGCCAAATTATTTTTTATAAATACATGATGACCATTTCAAATAGTCAATGCAAGGCGACGAAGAATTAAACAAAAATTACACGACAAATTCAATCTGATTACAGATGAATGCAAGAAGTACTCTGTGAATGTACTCTGCTGACACAGCTAGTACTCTTAGAATGCGCGATAAGGGCACTGTTAATGCAGGGAATACTCTACGACAACCGTTAGTACTCTCGTAAATACCGTAATTACTTTACGAGTACAATAACTTCTCTTATAAATGCTTTTAAGTACTGTTAAAGGAATAAAGGCAGACCAGAGGTAAAGTTACAATTTTTATTATCGATGTTTATTGCTCGTCATAAATGTCGAGCTTTATTGATTATATGTATAAAAAGATAAGCGTATTTCAATCAATAACAGATTTTTTTTTTATTTAGTTTTGGGTAATTTATTCTAGTCATAGAAGACTTTCTCAAGGTCTCTGGAGACGAGAGGTAAATCATCAACAGTCTGATGAACCACGAGCCGAAAGGAGGATCGAGCCTCCATTACTCCTTGTGTTGAATGGCACACACAAGGACGGTGGATCAAGCCTCCACCACTCGTGCTGGGTGACCCACACGGGCTCGGGCATGCAAAGAAAGATCACTTCCAGTCAGAACCGCTATCTCTGGAAATTCCTTATCTCTCCCCACTTAACAAAGATCACTTCTGCCGGCACCGTTATCTTAGGAAACCTCCTTATCTTTGTCTCGTCCTCAAGAGAGAGATTTACTTTTCCGCAGACCCAAAAAAAAAAAAAATAACACGAAGTAAACGATGCTGACTAAATAAAAAAAAAAAAACAGGCACTTGGGAAATTTCTTAGGGTTACCTTTCAACACGGAGAGTCAAGGATGCTGTGACCTCTTGGTTCCAGGTCAAATCTGTGATTAAACAAGCGATTTGTCTTTCCCACACACATCAGAGGGGTTCACCGATACCACGGCCGGCTAGGCCATCTCTTGAATGACCCGAAACGCCTCAAAATCGGCGAAATATATAGAAATGCATGCGGAAAAAGTGACAAATGGCGAACCATATATGGCGTTTGGTGTGGTGGTGGTGGTGTACTGGGTGAGGTGAGAGGGTGATAGGGAGGGATCAAAGGAGGGTAGGAGGGAGGGAGGGAGGGAGGGAAGGAGAGAGAGAGAGAGAGAGGGACGAGTTTGAGAGTCAGTTGGGCAGAGTCTGTTGTGTGGGCAAGACGTGTAGTGAAGCGCCTCCCGTCACCCGTCACTCGCTAGCAGGTGAGCAAGCTCACTGAGAGAAAACTTTAATGTTTACCAGTTGAAGATGACCTGAAACACTGTCCTATCTGTGCGGGTGTTCACGCGGATCTAGTGAACAGTTATATATTTTTATGGGGGGCTGTGAGTGTAACTAATACGAGTTGTTATATCTTGCAGATGTCCACGACCTCACTCCAGGAGCCACTAACTGCACAGCGGGTGCATGAAGCAACGAATACACGGGCTTCAGTAATGTTGCAGCGAGCTATCTGAAAGAGTGAAATACAGGGACTTTCCCAGTTACAGTAATGGCAAAATCAGAAAATGAGGTGTCGCCGCTGGAAGGCAGAAGGAACGCTGTGGACGATAATAATAATAATAATAACAATAATGAAAATAATAATCAAAATGATGGTGCAAGTAACGGCAAGACTGTGGCAGGTTCCGGTGGCAAGTACCAGCTGAGGCCTCGGTCTCTCCAGTCCCGGCGTCGTTCCGACAGTGAGTGGTGTCTCCAGGACTCCCTGAGACACAAACCACGGCCGCCGCCGCTCTCCAGGTACCGCAGGAAGACCGCCAACGCCAGGGAGAGGTATCGCATGCGGCAGATCAACACGGCCTTCGAGAGCCTGCGCGGCGTCTTGCCTTCCTGGGTGTGTAGTAGTCGCGCGGCGTCGGACATGACTAAGATCACCACGCTGAGACTGGCGTCCGCTTACATCAGATCACTTCAGGATATCCTCGATGGCAACGCCCACCAGGACACTTGCTCCTGGGTCCTCTCCAGCATCTTGGAAGATGCCTCCAGCTCTCACGAACCTCAGACCGACATTAAATTCCAAGAATTCCAACCTCATCTGGAAACCAACAATCCTCTCAAGATCCAGCAACCAGTCGTACACCCGCCTCCTGAGTCCGACTTCGTGTCTTTCCTCTACGGCTCCTCGGATTCCGAAGTGTACCAGGATAACCTGGAGACATTCTCGTACCTGTCACCAATGTCTGAGACGGAAGCAGTGGCCCTTCTGCTGGGTTCTGAACCACCACGCATGTGGAGTGATGGTCAACACACTCAAGTAGTGTCATGATCCTCCTGATGAAGGCCTGGATCCTCCTGATGAAGGCCTGGATCCTCCTGATGAAGGCCTGGATCCTCCTGATGAAGGCCTGGATCCTCCTGATGAAAGCCGGGATCCACTCGCCGGAAAATTGCACCTTCTCTGGGGTGGCATGCGACACTGGTTACGAGGACCTAAGGTCACTTAAATCGAAATAATTTCTAGATTAAACAGTGTTAAAGTGTCTGGAAAGTGAGGCCTCCTGACTGTGATGAAAAATAATATATTTGCGTGTTGACAGAAACTTATTTTCTGATGCTTGTCAAGTTGTGATGAAAAGTGTCGAATGTAGTCGATAGATAGTGCAAATTATGCTTATGATAGATTATATTTAATTATATATTCTTATAGTAGGTGAGATTAGCTATAGAAATCAAATCAGATTTTTTCCGAGAAACATTAAGCACAGTCCAGAGAGAATTGATTCTTCGTATGCGAATTCTCCTTCAGAAAGAAAAATATATATACAACACACCGAATATATTCACGTCTTTTCTTAATTTATATTCCAGTCGAGTGTAACCCCCAGTGATGCGTGAAGGAAGGTGGGGTCTGTCAAGGAAGAGGGGGGTCACGCGTCAAGGAAGGTGGGGTCTGTCAAGGAAGAGGGGGGTCACGCGTCAAGGAAGGTGGGGTTCTATTAATGAAGCTGGGTTTATCAAGGAAGGAGTGATGCTTGAAGGAACGTGGGGATTATCAAGGAAGGAGAAGGGATGTGTGAAGGAAGATGGGGAACATCAAGGAAGAAGGAAGATGGGGTATGTCAAGGAAGAAGGAACGTGGGGTATATCAAGGGAGAAGGAAGGTGGGGTATATCAAGGAAGGAGAAGTGACGCGTGAAGGAAGGTCTGTCAAAGGAGGAGGTATCCACTCCGAGTCAAGGGTCATTACGAGACTAACATTCCTCGAACTTTTTCTCCCTTACTGATCTCGCATCATTACTTCCATTCCATCCCTCATCAGGTATCGATTTTTTTGGTAATGTTACTAAAAAAAATCATTGTAATTAAGTGTTGCTTTTGCGAGAGTTAATTTTAAAGCCAAACTAAATAAAAAAAATCATTAATAAAATTGTCATGGAACGATCTAGAGAACAAAATTCTTTTGAAATCATTAGTTATTTAAGCGGTTCCTTAAAATATTTTTTATTGTAATTTAGTTATGACGGTAAATTTTGTTTTAGTTACCGCATAAATACCAGAAAAAATGCATTGAAATAAGAAACAAAAATATTAATTTGATAATGGAAAATTAAAACAGCCTTGTGCAATCATCTGTAGAAAGTTCCCAGATACGAAAGGTCCAAGGCAACTCCAGAGAACTGGAGCAAGTGATTCTATTGATCTACACACACTTTGGAAGCTTTTGTTTTGTTTGTCAGGAAATAAGACAGGTTCTCCAGACACGGGTCTTTGTCACATGATGACAGAGGACTCCCAAGTCTGTAGGACTCTGTCTTTCCCATGGACTCCCATGACCCGTCCGTCGAAATCACACGTAATGCGGAAAGATCAAATAAGCACAACTGTAATATATAGATATACCATTTTGTTACACATGAACCCACGTAGAGAAAATAAAATAAGAGAAAGGAAGAACTGCGTATTTCGCCCTACAACTAATGCCCTCTTCAGTAACCGTACACAAATAACATTGACAAAACTCTTCCTCTCTTCTGTTTAATTTTCTCAATGTAGATTCGTCTGTTCCAATGACGTGTGTTTATCATAGTTGTGTGTATATATTATTAGATCTAAATTCCCAAACACACACACTCAAAGTGCTGAGATTTCTTATTTGTAATTAAGTTAAGCAATAGAGGTTAAAAACCCCATGTAAACACAAAGCAAGCGTATACGTCTTTTAGGTTTTAGAGAAAGATCTCCCATTAGCATTTTCCGTATTGCAGGTATTTAAAATGAAAAGCACATTAATGAAATTAAGAAGAAAAAATTGAAACCAGTCCTATACATCCTCCCCTCTCGCCTTAGCATTCTAGTCAGCGCACCCGTGCCATAGGGAATATAGGTGGAGGAATCATATACCTGATCCATTCTCCTTGCAGTCAGACAGTCTGAAATGACCGGTGATTCAGATGTTTGCAATGAAGATAAATATACAAGTAGTCCGCCAAGTCTCTTTTCTTTCCGATTTCCAAAAATTATTACAACAGTATGGTAAAAGATATGAAAATGTAGAGCACTGTATGCAACAGTGCAACTACCACACCATCAAGTTTCCTGACGGATGTATTGAGAGTGATAGTCCCATCAAATGGCCCCCTACAAACTCTTTCCTGATACCACATCTTCAGATTCCTGTGGGGATTTGTGAACGATTGTTTACCAGACACTAGCCACGGAAATTCAAGCACTCAGTGCTGGAATAAATGCCATCGGAAAATTTACACAAATTTACACCAATACGTGTAACGAAATGCCGCATAGATTAGAAGGGTTATGGTCTCCTAGAAACGCACATATTGACGTTACGTATCTTAGACACAACCTTGAAACTGACTCTAACATTCATTATCTCAAGTTATAAAACACAGGCAAAAGAATTTTCATATCTAATACTATCTTGTTGTAAGAGAAAGATTTAATCGGAAAAGGACTATGTGGACTGCCTCAATACATTCAACACGTGTCATAGTTAGATGTTAAGTTATTTTATTGTTATTGTGTAAGTCAAAGGGTTTTTATTTAATTGTGAGGAATAAAGATATTAAAGGAAGAAGCATTTTGTACATCTGAGTCTTTTATTTCAAACCAATGTGAAGCTGATTTTCTACATACATTGTTGCCATTATATATATATATATATATATATATATATATATATATATATATATATATATATATATATATATATATATATATATATATATAATAAATAAATACATCGGCCGTTTCCCACCAAGGCAGGGTGGCCCGAAAAGAAAAACTTTTACCATCTCTCACTTCAGAGGCGCACTTACACTACAGTTAGAAAACTGCAACATTAACACCCCTCCTTCAGAGTGCAGACACTGTACTTCTTATCTCCAGGACTCAAGTCCGGCCTGCCGGTTTCCCTGAATCCCTTCATAAATATTACACTGTTCACAATCCAACAGCACGTCAAGTCCTAAAAACCATTTGTCTCCATTTGCTCCTATCTAACACGCTCACGCACGCTTGCTGGAAGTCTAAGCCCATCGCACACAAAACCTCCTTTACCCCCTCCCTCCAACCTTTCCTAGGCCGACCTCTACCCCGACTTCCCTCCACTACAGATTTATACATTCTCTAAGTCATTCTATTTTGTTCCATCCTCTCTACATGTCCGAAACATCTCAACAACCCCTCCTCAGCCCTCTGGATAATAGTCTTGGTAATCCCACACCTCCTCCTAATTTCCACACCACACATCAGACATGACATCTCCACTGCCTCCAGCCTTCTCCTCGTTGCAACATTCACCACCCATGTCTCACACCTATATAAGAGCGTTGGTATAACTATACTCTCATACATAAGAACATAAGAACATAAGAAAGGAGGAACACTGCAGCAGGCCTGTTGGCCCATACTAGGCAGGTCCTTCACAATCCGTCCCACTAACAGAATATTTGCTCAACCCAATTTTCAATGCTACCCAAGAAATAAGCTTTGACAATTCTACCCACTCATGCGCGAGTCCCACTCAAATCCAACCCCTCTCACTCATGAATTTATCCAACCTAAATTTAAAACTACCCAAGGTCCTAGCTTCAATAACCCTACTAGGCAGACTGTTCCACTCATCAACTACCCTATTTCCAAACCAATACTTTCCTATATCCTTTCTAAATCTAAACTTATCTAACTTGAATCCATTATTGCGGGTTCTCTCTTGGAGAGATACCCTCAAGACCTTATTTATATCCCCTTTGTTAATACCCATTTTCCACTTGTATACCTCGATCATGTCTCCCCTCATTCTACGTCTTACAAGTGAATGTAATTTAAGGGTCTTCAATCTTTCTTCGTAAGGAAGATTTCTAATGCTATGTATTAATTTAGTCATTCTACGCTGAATGTTTTCTAACGAATTTATGTCCATTCTGTAATATGGAGACCAGAACTGAGCTGCGTAATCTAGGTGAGGCCTTACTAATGATGTATAAAGCTGTAATATAACCTCTGGACTTCTGTTGCTAACACTTCTTGATATAAATCCCAGTAATCTATTTGCCTTATTACGTACGCTTAGGCATTGCTGTCTTGGTTTAAGGTTGCTGCTTACCATCACCCCAAGTCCTTCTCGCAATCTGTATGGCTAAGTTCTACGTTATTTAACTTATAAGTGCTTGGGTTATGGACACTCCGAGCTTCAGAACCTTGCATTTATCTACATTGAACTGCATCTGCCACTTTTCTGACCACGAATTAAGTTTGTCTAAATCTTCCTGAAGTTCTATGACATCTATGTTTGAATCAATTATCCTACCTATCTTCGTGTCGTCGGCGAATTTGCTCATATCACTAGTAATTCCCTCATCAAGGTCATTGATATATATTATAAATAACAATGGGCCTAAGACTGATCCCTGTGGAACACCACTTGTTACAAGTCCCCATTCGGATTTAACCCCATTTATGCACACTCTCTGCTTCCTATTGGTGAGCCATGACTCGATCCATGACAGCACTTTTCCCCCAATGCCATGAGCTGCCACTTTCTTTAACAGTCTCTGGTGCGGTACTCTATCAAAAGCCTTACTAAAGTCTAAATAAACAATATCGAATTCTTTATCGTGATCAACAGCCTCAAAAGCTTTACTGAAGAAGGTTAATAAATTAGATAGGCAGGAACGGCCCCTCGTGAATCCATGCTGGGTATCATTAATCAAATTATGGTTATCTAGATGGCTTCTAATAATATCAGCTATAATTGACTCTAGTAATTTGCCTACAATTGAGGTCAGGCTTCCACGGACAAGTTTCTTTGTCTCCACAGACTCCTCAGTGCACCACTCACTTTTTTCCCCTCGTCAATTCTATGATTCACCTCATCTTTTTCCATAGACCCATCTGCTGACACATCCACTCCTAAATGTCTGAATACATTCACCTCCTCCATACTCTCTCCCTCCAACCTGATATCTAATCCTTCGTTACTTAATTTTGTTATCCTCATCACCTTACTCTTTCCGATATTCACTTTTAATTTCCTTCTTTTTTTAAAACCCTAAAATATCCCCCAAAAACCCCCGCCCCTTTTTTAGAATTTCCCAAAAAAAAAAGTGT